>OX376697.1:43151956-43285514 GCA_947389925.1 Coelopa pilipes | reverse complement strand
AAAAGGAGCAACAACAATCACAACAACAAAAGCGGTTCCATCGTTTGATCACATTAATTTGTAACGATTAATGCCTGAGTCAATCGGTTCGAATCGGTTCAGCCCTGATGCTACTGTTGTTGTCACCATTTGAAATTGTTATTGTTGTTCTCTTACTTCTTCCATTACATCGTGTTGTTGTTGTTTTTTTTTTGTTTTTGTTTGTTTTTTGTGTCTCTTGTTGGGGTTTTGAAAAAAGTTCTCATTTTCCATATTAAGCGTCGTAATTTAAGCTAAGCTTCGACCGCAGCTGTCAGCAACATTGTGGACGACGACAGATGTTGCTATTGTTCGCGTTCTTGTTCTAGTTTTCGTTGTTGTTGTTGCAGCTGTCAACGCACACTGTCAACAATTGACAATTAATGGGTACCGACAACAACAGCAACAGCAACAGCAACGACGACAACGCGTTGACGATGGCGATTCTCGACGAAGTCGTCGTCGATGGCGAGAGGCAACATACACGAGAATAAAAACACATCGTCGTCAATTAAAGCGAGCAATAAGAACAACAACAACAACAACAATAAAAACAACAACAATGTCAATTACTTTGTGCTCTTTGAGAAATTATTTGGGGTTTCTTTTCGCGTTCGGTCTTAGACGAGGTCGGATTGGAAGCAAGAGATGGCGGGAGGGGAGCAGGGAAGAGACAAAGGGATAGAGAAGGGGAGACAGATAGAGAGAGAGAGAGAAAGAGACAGAGAGCAAGAGGCATCGTGCCTGAAGCTTGGAACGAACGGGGCGAAGAGCGGAGAGGGCGACGACGGCAGACAAAAGATGAATAATTAGGGACATGCGAAGCGCCGGACAGAGAGCGAGAAGACAAAGGAGGGGAGTCAAAAATACAGACACAGAGAGAAAGGGTGGAGTTGAAGGACGCAGAGAGGCAGGGAAGGAGTCCGATTAAAATAAGACGTCATTATGCGACTGCCAGAACAATGTGTTGGCTTGGCCGACCTTCCTCGGGGGGCGGGGCTGACGAGAGCATCCGGCGGACGCGAGTTGCCACTCGAGTTGCCAAAAGTCAAGTGGGGTTCGCTCCACGAGAGCTTCCCGAAAGATGTGCCCGGAAGCCGAGCCATATATTCGCCAAAGAGGCATAATTGAGTGGACAGACAGACGGCCGAATGGAAAACTTGCCCGGATCAACGAGGGGATGGTTTCGAAAGCACCACAGGCCACTGAAGAGCCTCTGACGATGAGTTTGGGACTCTGGGACTGGGAAGCAGATGACGAAGAAGATGTTTGGGATTGATATAATGAAATTGGGGATAATGAGGCCTTGGAAGCATAGACCTTACTCCATCCTGAACTCGAATGAGAATAGAGATTTTCTACAAAAATCAAACACGCAACGAAACATTTTAACATATGAAATTGAATGTCCACAAAATAACGAATGAAAAAATATTGCATACACGATGTGGACTGCAAAAACATTATTGGAAATTATTAATAAAAAGCGTTAAGTACAAAAATATTTCATAAAATCGCACGTGTCCAAATTAAATGAGAAAATACAGTCGTGGCAAAAAGTCAGATTGGATCATAGGCGAGCATATGGCGAATGTATCCTTGCAGGACGATGACTACAACTAGGACGACAATGACGACACCAACGATGATTCCCACATTGGCGACAGCAACAACAACAACAACACCAGTGTAGAAACCACCAAGAGGCGGAAAAGTGCGCGACTTCCGTAGAGGAATCCGAAAAATGTCACCGACATCAGCAACAACAGCAACGGCAACGGCAACAAAAACAACGGCTATGGCGACGGAAGCCGACGACGACCTCCGGCATGAGGTCGGTCGGTGGGTCGGCCGAGGGCGCCAGCGACAACGACAACAGCAACAACAACAGCAACTGCGGCAGCTTCACATGTTGTTGACGTTGTTCACGTTGTCGGCGCATGCCAAACGACTCTCGGGTCGGTACATATTTCTCCTGTTCTTGTCGTTGCCGTTGTCGTTGTCGTTGTTGTTGTTGTTGTTGCTGTTACTACTGCTGCTGATGGGCCCTCTGTCACTCTCGACGTGGTTGTTGCTGCTTTTTGTTGTTACTGCCATTCTCGTTGTTCGTCGAGCCCTCGTCGGCGCCGTCGTCGTTGTCGGTTGGTGGTTGGAAATGAGTTAGAAAGGGGCAAGGGCAAATGAAATAGGTGGAGTTTTTTTTTTAATATCACATCAATGTCGACGCTCGTGTAGACGTCGCGGTAGATGTAGATGTAGATGTCGATGTAATTATTATTATTTTTAATCTACTTTTCCGGAGTCGCACCAGACGCGTGCTTAATTGCTGTTGTTTCTGTCGAAACAATAACTTCCATTGTCATTGTTGTTGGCATCGTTAGAATGGTTGTGGTTTTTGTTTTCACCAGTGGCTCAAATATTACCCTAATTATTACTGTGTTACCTGTGTTCTTTTATTGCAATTGTCAATAATTATTGTGTTGGTTATTGCATTAAATTATTATTATTATTACATGTTTATTTTTGTTTTATTTTCTTATTTGTAATTTTTTATTTTTTTCTTTCTTTTTGGTCGTATTAACCTGTGTTAATTTGTAATTGTTATTCTTCACAAATCCTTGTATTATTATTATTGTTGTTTATTGTTATTGTTGTTCATCATATTGTTTATCGTCATCGTCAGTTGAAATTATTGTGAATGCAAACTCGTATTCATTCAAATGTTAAAACAGCTTGCATTAAATATATGAAAGCATGTTTTTATTTACAAACAAAGGCAAGGGAAACAAAAGAGAAAACACGTGAAACGTGATGTTGATGGTAAAGTGGAGTTTGATGTTGTTGTTGTTGTTGTCCCACTAGGTGTTACGAACGTTGTGCTCGCTCTCTTGTTGTTGTTGCCCGTGAAATTCATATTCTTTTTGTTGTAGTTGTTGTACCAGCTATAACTCCGCTTGATGAGTTGATGCTCGTATTCTTGGAGTTCGCACTTTTATTGTTGGTGCTCTCGGTTGGTCTTATTGTTGTTGTTCTTGTTTTCCCCTCAACGTTGTTGTTGTTGTCTGTCTGATTGTTCCTGTTCGTCCAGTTGTTGTTGTGGTTGTTGCTGCCGCGTGTGAAGAATGAATTATTATTGCAGTTCAGTTGTTTCTTCTTTCCATTTCAGTCGGAGTTTGTGTTTTCTCCTGCTGTAGAAAGTGTTATTTTTCTCCCGCATTACTGTCGTTGTTATTGTTGTTGTTCTTGTTGGCCCAGCTGTTGTTGTTGTGGTAATTTACATGTTGGCACAAAATTGCTTAACAAGTGTATAATTCATGTAAATTCTGCATAGAAGCAACGGACCGGGAGAAGAGGAAAAATTAAAATTAAATTTAATTAAACAGAAGTTAAACGAATGAGAATAAGTGAATCAGGACAAAAGTAATTAATATTTGTTGTCATTTTTTTCTTCTTATTTTCTCTTATTTTTTATTTCCTTATTATTCCAACATAGAATGATTTGACGATCTCTACGAAAAGCCATTTAATGCTCATTAAACCAGACGTTCATTGCATAAATCTCTCACCCATTCTCATCGATTCTCATCGAGCTCAGTAAATTTCAAACAAGCCCGAAAGAAATCAAATCAAGGAATCAAATTAATTTCGATTCTCTTTCGGATGCCTGAAATGCGTCTTCAACTTCCCCATTCACCAATCAGGGGCCATTTCTCAATTCACAATTCCCTGTTCACACAAAATAAATTAAAAACCAAATAAATCTTTCCAATCGCTCATACGCCCCAGTGCACACACGCACGCAGACACAGACACAGACAGCAAATAGTACACTTCTATTCCATTGAACTTTAATTAAAAATCCACAAATCTCTTTTTATCAGCCCATTGCCACGCCCTCCCGGGCTCACAGCATGTGCTCTCCAATTTAATTCCAATTGGAATTCATCGTATTGCATTCAATTAAAATATATTTACGTGTTAGTGGTGATGTTGTTGTTGCTGTTGTCTTTCCATCGATGCCAATCAGTAGTTTTGATATTCTAATCACTCATACGCCCCGTGGCGTGAAACTGGACGCCCCGAAACTGGTCCGGGCTCATTTGAATTCCCAGCACACGCCTGGGGAGCCGGACTCGGATTCGGATTCGGATTAGGCTTTGGCTCTGGCTCTGGGTTTGGGTCGTTTCTCGCCCCAAAGAATTTCTCGCATTCCACAAGGACGGGGCGTGGCGGCCGGGCAGTCGAGAGGCGGACAGGCAGCGACGCGTAAATTTAATTACAGCCTCTGGTTAGCATAAAATTGCAAGACGACGGACGCGCCGCCGCCGCCGCCACCACCCACTCGCCAACACTTGCTCGGCACTCGGGCCGCCTCCTGCCACTCATTACACTCGGCCGAAAAGCCTTCGGACACTTCGGACGGGGAGGCCAAGACGGAAGGAAGGGTGTGAAGCGGAGCGTGCTCAAGAGACCGGAGGAGAGGGCGGGAGAAGGAGCCAATCAACAAACTAATTACTCAATTTGCACTGGCGACTGAACGAACAGTGGTGCCGACTGGAATTGCGTACGACAAAACACGATGTATTTTAAAAGGAAACTCCAGCGGAGAGGGGGAGGGAGAGGGCAGGAGAAGGTGACCAGAAGGTGAGCGGAGTGACAGAGGCGAAGGAGCCCGAAGCGGTGTCCGCTGAAACCCCCACCCAGGCCCGGGGCTCGGAATCTGAAGCAGACACTGAAGGCTTTGACACGGCGTGGTCCCGGCCTGCGCCCAAGTCTGATCCGGCCGCTGATGGCCATCGTCTGGCGGCGGGAGCAGGTTTTCCAGCTGTTGTTTTTGTGATTGCGATTGTCTTTGCTATTGTTTTTGCTTTGTTGCTGCCGCGAGAGAATTGTTGGTTATTAGCATGCAACGTGTGCAACTGAACGAATATAAATTGCGGCGATTAGCAACAAATTGAGCCGGTGCTGCGAAGGCGCTGGAGCGAAAGGGAAGGCGATGGAGAGGGCGAGGCGAGGGTCGGGCGGGGGTTGGCGGCACTCGAACGACACAATACAACTCACAATGGATCGGTAATGGATTGAAATTGGACTGGAATGGAGCAGAAACGGGAAGGCATTTCTGTTACCGTTGATTTATGCAAATTCGCAGGTTGTTGCAAATGAGACCACGACGGCGGCACCGGGCGGTCGGGGCCTGAAAAAACATCCATTGCAATCACACTCGGTGAACGTCAGACGACACAAAGGCCGTTCATTCGCATTACAATCGACTTCATTAAAAGTTTGCGATTCAATTCGAGGGAGGAACTGATTTATTGCGGGCGGTTTCTGTTGTGTTTTTGAGAATAATTATTTTATTCCAAGAATAACGAACGAACAGCGCCAGTAATGATCATGGTAATCATTGCGTTGCGAAGGTAATGATTGACAATTGACGAAAACGTAATGAGCGATTCTGCTTAATTGCGAAGGCAATGAATGAATGAATGTTCCTTGCGGCGATTTATGTCCCTCAATTAGTTCTTCATTCCCTCAATCCTCTGTTCGAGGATTTGCGAAAGTTCGTCTCCATCCCCTCGACGCTTTCTATTTGATTTTGCTCGCTCTGTTCGCCGAGTTCAATTAAGTTTTTCCATCAATTCGATATCGATCCCGCGTGCCACTCCCGCCACCGTTCGTGTCATTAGCAGCCTCCTCTCGCGGCTCATCGGCAGCAACTCTTTTTTCTTTCCGATTTTCTCATTTTGGTTTCTTGCTTTTTTCCACTATTCGCTTCTCCTCATTCTCTTCGGTCCACTTTCACTCCTCACCTCCTTCCGACGATTGTCAGACACAGACTTTCGTTATAAATGCTCCCATCTCAATCATCTGTCCGACGGCCGACGTCCGACGTCCTCGTGTGCCATGTGTTGGCAGCAAAGTTTTCCCCGCTCCCTCTCCCTCTCCAACTCCCTCTGTCACTCTTCCAATTTGCTGGTCTTTCTTTCCTTGACTCATTTCGGATTTTCATTGCGTTGTTTTTCATTTTCAGAACTCTTCTTTGTCTTCATTAGTTTTTGTCTTCGTGCTCGTGGTGCCAAAGGCCGAGAGAGAGAGAGAGAGAGAGAACAGAGCGACAGGGCTCCTGACATGGCGAACATTATTGATTGGATCTCTATATCAGTGGGCGAATGAGAGTTTGAGTTCAATCCTTCATCAGGCTCCAGACTAGGAAAACCGGGCGAAAACCGAACTCATGCTGGATGGAAAGAATCGTAATAAAAGTGGATTCAAAACTTTTTTCTTTTCACACATGACAACCTATCGATATGCACAAATTGTTCGTTTCTCTCAACTAAGCTCGATCTATTTTCTGCTCCCCACGTGGTCTTCCTGCCGATCTGTCCGTCTGTCCGTCAGTCGCTCCGCCGGCCCTTCTACCCGCAGTGATGACGACGGTCGAGACCCCAAGTCCCACGAAGACATTCATCATGATCATACTCGTCATAATCATTGTCAGGTCGTTCGGTATGCAGCTGAAATTTATCGGCACTTTCTCGAACTCGAATTCAGAACTCGAACTCAGAGCAACACCGGGAAATAAAGCAACAACAAAGATACCCTCACACACACAAACGCCCTCAGTCAGACGTCAATGTCAATAAACTGTTGGCAACATTAGCGGCACCAACAACAAGAACAACTGTGAAAGCAACAACTCGACAGACAACACACTGTGTTGGCGAACTCCATGGCAAATCATGCGCCCTCCACACATCCTTCCGTTCGCCACCCCCCACCCTCCTCTGCCTGCCCCGAGTCTGAGCCGAGTCCTGGAGCCCCCGTCCCTTGCGCCGCCTTTCCGTTGGCGGGGTTTCCAAGGGGAAAATGTAAAATATGGCTCGGAATAACAGAATTTAGTACGTTTGCCGCTCATTTGAAGTTCATTTCCAGTCGCTTTCGCTGCCTTTTGTCGGCGCTGTCGCTCCTGCTGTTGCTGCTGTTGGTGTTGCTGATGGGGTGGTCTCGGTGTTGGTGAGTGTCGCGCGTGTCCCCCACCTATGTGTGTGTGTGTGTGTATAATTTTCTTTTATTGACTCTATTTTATGTTCGCAATTCTTCTTGTCTTGTCTTGTGTCCTCGGCGCTTGTCCTTGCATGTTTGCAGTTAGCGACGTTGAATTTTATTTGCCCGGCGACATTTCTAGGTCTTTGTTTTCATTCCCATCCCCTCCGCCTCCGCCTCCTCCTTCTCGTTCCCCTCCGGCACGTCGTTGTTGCTGTTTCTCAGTGTCGCCGCCCAAGGTGTGAGTTGGCGAGTGTGCGTTTGTGCCCGTGAATGGCTGTGGCTGAGGGAGTGGGGGAGTCGGGAGGTCGTCTGCAACTGATATGTTGGCATGCGGCTGGTTTCCCTCCATCCACGACACGTCGCACAAACCCCGCCACTCCCTCCCGCCCCCTGCACCGCTCCTGCTGCCCCCTCGCATCTTATCGCCCTCCGCCTCCCCCTCTCCCGACGGTTGCCTCCTCCACTCCCTCCTGGCGCGCCTCCCTCGCATCTCGGCTCCCATGTTGCTGGTGTGGTCCTTCCGATCGCTGTTGTAGTTGCTGTTGCTGCCGCCGTCGTTGCTGCTGCTGCTGCTACACATGTATTTGCATAATTTAGCGTTTGAAATTCGCGCGCAGTTTGGCTTTGGTTTGGCTTGGCTCGACTCGGTTTTTCCGTAAATTGCGACTGTAATTCTTTCTATTTGCACAGTTCATTGCTTTTGTGACTGTGGCATAGAAATTGTCATTGTTGTTTGTCTCGTTCGTACATTATTGCTCTTGCTCTTGTTGTTGTTGTTGTTGTAGTCGTTGTCATTGTTGTTGCCACTCAAACAGAACCCCACAAAAGACCGCAGACACTGTGTCTACAAAGTTTGATTATGAAGTATGCAATCGATTGCTACGTTCATTTACCGAAGGACATTAATTCGTATCCTGTCGTTGTCCATGTGCATAGGTTTTGGGCTCTGGGTAAATCTGGTTCAAAATATTCTTTGGTGTTGGTTCAGTATTTGGATAGAGCGAATTTCTTCCAGCCTTCTGCCAAACTATCCCATTCTTCATAACAAGCTTCCACCACCAAATGTCTCTCGAATTCTGTACAAACATCTCTTCCTCTCTGTGCCACATCCGTCGACATTCCACTTGCTTCCCCACTAAATCCTCTCGAGCCCACACCTCGGCTGACTCCATGCCATGTCCAGCGTCTGAACGAAAAACCCCGACGGAGTGGAAACCTAATCCCGGTGAACGTCTGTCGTTGCCGTTGCCGTTGCCGCCTATTAATACACCTTTCTGCCTCACACGGCGTTGCCACCTCGTGCCACACGCCGCACAACTCGTCGTAATCCTGACAAAACTTCAGCCGAGTCGACCATGCCATGCCATATCTTCGAGTCTCTCGGCCAATAACTCAGCAGACACACATCCCGGATAAATTTTGTAGGCTTCACGCAAATCTGCCTTTCCAATTCGTCGTCCCACTCCTTCTGCCTCTTTCTATTTATCGCTCTCCCTCTCTCTCTCTCTTTCTACCTCCCACTCTGTCCGCCTGCCTCCTCGGCACCCGTCGACACGACACAATCCGGGTCTCGAGTCAATGTCGCCGAGGACGAGGAGGAGGACGCGTTGGCCTCGCCTCCAATCGAACGGGCCGAGTGGCGGAGTTGCGAATGGCGTTGCCAACCACTAGCTGGGCGCTCACGCACGCACTATCTTCGCACTCGATCGACTCTAATGTCTGGTGGCAACGCGAGGCGACATGAGACGACTCAACTCGAATCGACTCGTCTCGCCTCGACTCGGCGTAAATGCGTGAATTTATGCACACATTGCATTGCGTTTTCGCTAATTGTTTTAAATAATGCGTCGCCCATCGGCAGACCAAGCACTCGCTCTTCTTCCCCTCCTCCTCCACGAGCACCGATCGGCACCCGGTCAGACAGGATGGCACAGAACAGGACAGGTCTGGGCAGAAGAGGAGAGAAAGAGGACCCACGAGATTTGCCCACGAGTCGCGAGTCCGCGATTCTCCGATCGTGTCGCTCCATCTGTCTGCCTGTCTGTCCATCTGTCTGTTTGCATGGACCCCCCCTCCCGCCGCTCCTCCTCTCTGTCCCTCTTCCCTCCATCTGGCCGTCCTGCTGTGGGTTTGTCTGTCGATCTTTTTCTCTAGCAGTCTGGCTGACGTTCGTGCACGTTTCGAATCGTTCGTGCGGCCGAGGCCCTCGACGGCTTCTCCTCTTCGCCGATGGACAGACAGACAGACAGACAGGCGGCCGATAACCAATAGATATCGAGTGAGAGCGACAGATATCGAGTGAGTGGAACAGACATACGTATATCGTAGTTGGCGAGAGGAAGTCTGAAGTGGAATCAGCGCTTAGTTGCGATTAATGTGCGAAATGCGGTTGACATTTCGCAAATTGAATTGTGATTAGGAATGGAAATAAACTGTGAAGAAGTGGCAACGCTGTACGCGCACTCTTCTTCTTCTTCTTCCGCCTGACGGTATAAGTGGTGGTGGCTGATATTGGTGTTGTTGTTGTCTCTTTATGCGATACGCCACAGTGCCGAGGCGCGATAAATTCTGCGATTAAGTGGATCTGGCGATGGAAGAAAATCGTGCATCGACGACATTTTCCTCATTTATTCTCCTTCCCCTTCTCGTCCTCGACCTCGTCCGCTCAATGGATATTTATAGCATGTGTAGTTGGTCTTCCCTGATCGGGGGGATTATTAAATTAATAAGCCACAGTGCGTTTTCCCGCCGACTGAAACGAGTTTGGGTCGCGATAAACAGGCGACTTTATGTTCGAGGAAAGTGCAAATTTATTTAATTACAGATCAAATTAGGAATCGACTCCTCTTCGGGAGGTTGGCCACAATTTGAATTATAAGATATTGACGGAAGGGATGCGCATTCGAACACGAGACAGGCGATAAAGACGTTGAGTAAGGAGAAACAGCTGTGAAAGAAAACCACTCGTATAAAATCGGTGAAAAATTATCCGTCAGTGCCACAAATTCATGGGAGAAAAAACGAAATTTTTACGAAAAATTCCCACACTTTTCAGAACTCTTTGAAATTAACCAACTGGGGAAATTCTCTTCATTCCTTCGATTGCATCGATAAATTTCTGAACGTAATTAATTTTCAATCAGTGCCAGCCACGTTTAGACACTCGGCGACATTCCACACCAAGCATTCGACTCTGTGATCGCGGCTCGGCTCGGCTGTTGGCCCACTTTAGCAGATGTCGTTTTCGTCGAGCCCACCCCTGCTCCCTCTGCTCCCTTCCTTCTCCTTCTCCTCCTCCTCCTCCGACTCCCAACTGAGCCTCTCGTCGCTCGTCCCGCCCCGACTCACGTCTTCGCCTATTGTGCTTGGGAATTTGTCGCTCTCGTCATGGCTTCGTGGCTGACTCCGGCGACCCGCACGTCGTCGCCGTCCTCTGACGCCTCGGTCCTCATCTCTGATGCCCCTCACGTCGCCGCCAAACCCTTCTCCTCGCCTCTTCCCTCCTCCGCCACCCCCGCGATCGACGTCGCGCTTTGGACGCGAAACGCCACGAGCGCCAAATGTTTGTGCAAAATTTCGATGCACTACCATGACAACAACAACAACGACGACGGCAACAACAATCGTTACCGCAACGAAGACAAGGATGACGATGATGACAATATTGATGGTGATCATGGGGTTGCAACAACAACAATAAAATATTTGCTACAAATTTCATGGGCCGCACACACACACAACCCTGTGTCCATCTATTATTACAATGTGCTTGCGGTGAGGGTTTCGGCGTGCGTGCGACAGCGCCGGGGGTGGTGGGGCGAGCGAGACGGAAAGGGAGGGGCGAAGGGGAGAGGGACGGCGATAGAGTTTATTGCAATTGGATTTCGCATCGTCCACAGCCCCCAGCGTTGGATCGAATGCGATCCGCATTTAAATTACCACCCGACGCCGCGACAGAGCCAGGGGAGGCAGACACAGAGATAGAGAGAGAGACAGAGAGAGAGACAGAGAGAGATAGAGAGAGGGGGGTGGGGGGTGCAGCTAGCTAGCATAATGAAAACACCAATGACGCATGAAAAATGCAATAGAAGGATGGGCTGAAGGACGGGTGGACGTCGACGACCAGCAACTGCTGGCGCTACTGTTGTCAGTATTGTTGTTGTCATTGTCATTGTCAGTGTTGTTGTTATCATTGTTGCCACTGTCTTTGTTTCTACTGTCAGTATGGTAGTTGTTGTTGTTGTTGGTTTTGCATCTACTGCATTATTTGTGTCACCAACTGCTGCCGTTGAAAATTATTAATTACAATTTTTAATTAATTGTCAGATTGGCGTCCGATGCATGCGGCCATGAATTTCTGCTCGTTGTTGCTGCTATTGTTGTTGTTGTCCGATCGATCGATGACTGCGGGGAGGGAGACGGACAGGACCCGACTGCTGATGGGCAGACAGCGGCGGATGGACGAGCATTTGCTGCGCCTGAAGTTCGAGCGCGCGAGCCGAGAAGATGGATAAATGAACAGACCGACAGACCGACGGACCGACAGACAGTCAGTCGTCAGGCAGCCAGATATATAGAATGACAGACAGATATGGTGTGTGGAGAGCGAGAGGCAGATATTGATGGAGGGACTGGCGGCAGCCGCTGCCGTCCTGTCGATGGCTCGTGTGACACACGACGAGCTGACGACACCAGGCTTGACTGGCGCGACCGATGGACGTCTGGTCGGAGGTTCTCTCTCTCACTCTGTCTCTCTCGCTCTGCCGCTCTCCTGCGATTGGTGCCTGGACGGGGAGGTGACTGTGTGAGTGCGTGTCGGTGTGATTGTGTGTTGGTGTCAGTTATGATTTGTTGCAATTTCGCGGTAGCGCTGATGACGCGACTTTCGATAGCATCGCCTGTTGTTGACCGGCGACAGGCACGAGTGGGTGGGAGAGAAGGAGGAGAAGGAGGGTAGGACGGCGACCATCCAGGGTTGACAGGGTGCTCGTAATGAAGTACGAAATGAATGGCGTTGATGGCAGGAGATAAAGCCGCCGATGCATTCGATAAGAATTCAATGGAATCGCTAATTAAACCAATATTAAATTTAATCAGCATACACCGAAACGATTGACAAAATGGGGGAAACGAGAACGAGAGACGAGACAAAAACCATATGAATTTGTAAAATAAAATCGTAAATTCGAAAACGTAAAATAAATTAGAATCAAAAAGTTCTCACTCTTGTGTACGAAAATCGAAAACGAAGCTGATATAAATATGATAATTAATCGATGTGGACATTGTTAACAAATTGACAATGCCACTAATATTGAAATATCGAGCGAAAATAAAAAACCAAAATATTCGACTGGAACTCGCAATTAATCGATTATCGCAGGCTAATGGAGTCACGATCGATTACCTCCGACCGGCCCAAGGTCCCCGGGCGGCCCCGAGACTTCCGTTGGCCCGGCGTCTTCAGCGCCGAAGGCTTAATTAAAAATTAATATTTCAACACACACGCCCAAATATGTCAATTTTCAACACCAAACGACCCCAACGAACACACGGAGACACGAAATTGTGGCGAACGAACGAACGAACGAACGACGAACGCTTATCGATACATCTACGTATGGACATCGATCAATTATGCAAATTGAAAAATGTTTGCGCATTTTTAATCACGAGGCCCGAGTTCTTGTACTGACTCTAGACTAGGCTGCACTATTTTCTGACATTAACTTCGAGTTTGTCTCACACACACTCACACCCGGACGCCTCTAGCAAACACACACACACCTTGAAACCACTCGACACATGCGGCTAGTTGGCCTCTCAGGGTACAGAGACAGACAGCCGGGCCGAGGGACGGACGGTCGGACATCGCTTGGCTCGGTTTCAGCCAGCCTCGTTCGCTCAAGGACCAGGCAAGTTGGCTGCCAGCCAATTAAACGTGCCCCCCTTTCATTCCCCGCCTCCCTCTCTCTCGCTCTTTCTCCACCACTCTCTGCCCTTCCCTGCGTCCTCCGGGAGGTAAGAGTTGAAGGTCCAACGATATCGATGGCGAGCATCGGCCCCGAAGTCGGGCTTCGATTTGACTCTGGTGTCACCGACCGAGAGACCCAGAGAAAAATGATCTCCATGAATTTGAAATTTATGACTCCAACCGAGCCGAGGGGGGCGGGAACGGCCCGGTTTCGGGTCCCTTGCGGTTTAGCACTACGGTATCATTCGGACGCAACGGGTTACGTGTTTTGGGTCAAATGAATTGCACGCCATTTTTGCACCGAAACAAAAAACAACCACCTTCTTTCCTGCCCCCTCCCTCACCGCAACCCATTCGTAATGCGCTTGACCTCCGCTCGTGGGGCGGGGTTCGGTTTCCAGTCTCGAGTATCGAGTTGCAAATGGACCCGAAACACCCGGATGCCTTGATTTATGAGGTTGAAAGGTGAGTAAGATTTGGCCAACAGCAGGAATTCGGGGCGGGAGGAGGGGCCGAAATCACTGCATCACATCGAGGTCTGCGATATCCTCGTTCAATCGTTCAATCGTCGACGGTCGGTCAACTCGATGGCTATCGGCGGAAGCGATGACGTAAATATTCGTCATTGCTTCCATTTGGCTTCGTGAGGCATTTGTTATTGCGATATAATGCCATGCCAGATTTATTGTTGGATATAAAGACAGTAATAAACGTCTTCGGTCTGGCCTGTGATTTTATAGATTTAATAGGAATAAATTCCCATTTAAAATGGCATTAATTAAGGCGTACGGTACGGAGAGGTGGAAGGGTTTATAGCCAGATAAAACAAACCTCATAATGCAGATTTTAATAGACTCAAAGTACTGATTGCAGTGAATGGAATGTGAAAAGTCGATTTCGATGAAAAAATGAATCCAGTAATGCCGACAACGACGCTCAATTTAATCAAATCAAAATCAATCAAACATTAAATCCTCATCCCTGTTAACACTAATTACCATCCATTAAGCCCCAAATTACAACGCATTATGTCCAGAAGAACATGAAGTTATACGAAACATAAATTCGACATCATTATTATGTATACAAAAAACCTCTCTGATCCATTCAATCCAATCAACGTGATGAAGATGATGTCGATAATAAGCGAAATTACGAACGAGATTTCTCAATTCTGGATTTTTCTCACACGTCTCGACTTTCCCGAACGTCGGCGGACGGCGGACGGCGGCGCCGAAGATGCTTTCACGTAATTTCACGAGACAGCAAAATGGCGCATCATCGTCGTCGTAACGTCACGTGATGGCGCCGCTGTTACGAGAGCCGTAAGCACGTATTTCCATCAACTTGCTTATGTTCCCAACATGTTTATGCAGTATTTTTTCCTCATCGCTGTGCAATAAATTTATCATTCAATTTCCCCACATTTTATTTCGAGTTTTTCATCTCGTATTTTATTCACAATTTTTCATCTATTTTCATATTATCATGTTAGTATTTATATGCTCAAATTGTTTTGCATTAAAATGTCTTAACATGTTTTGTTTTTACTTTATGTCTTATTAAAATAAGTAGAAATTCTATATTTAGCAACTAAAGCTTCTCTTATTTCATTTTTAAACTTATTTTCTCGATTTGAACTATTAATCCTTGATTTATTGCTTTTTTTTCTACATTTGTTTTCCATATTTTTATGATAACTTGCTTTTCACACCTTCGGAGCTTTCGTTGGACAGAAGGAGACAGATGGCAAATAAAATCCATTTCGGTCAGCATGCGATGGAAATTCGATTTTATCTCAGCCCATCTCATCTGATCGAATCGTGAGGAAAATATCCTCAAATGGCGCAATTATTAAGGAGAGGCGGGGCGAGGCGAGAAAGAGACGGAGAGAAGGAGACGGAGCTGGCGAGGAGCCGAACATTAGAAAACATTTGCCGACCGTTTAACGAGACGACGCCGCGACGCAGTGTCGTAACGTGATGCAACGCAACGCAATGCAATACAATGCAGCCGAACGACTGTAGTGGCAGTTGTTGTTGTATAGCTTGACGATGTTGTTGTTATTGTTGTTGTTGTCTACGATTTCGATGTTATTGTCTCCATGACGTTGTTGCTTCCTAGGCTATCGTTGTTGCCTCTGATGCTGCTTAAGGTAATGAAAATTTATCGCTTTTCAGCTGTGTTGATTGCTGCAGCATGTGGCGGTACTCGCGTTGCTGTTGTTGTTGTTAGCGATGCTGTTGGGGTCGTTGTTGTTGTTGTTGTTGTTGATATCAATGATGATGTTGTAGTCATTGTTGTTGGCATTGTTGCCACCATCGTCGTAACCGTTCGCGACGCCGTCACCGTTTCTCCGTCTCTGAGATGGCTTCGATGCTGGTCTGAGGGGGGCGAGGTGGGGAAGCGATGGGAGTCAAGCGATGCCGCTGGCTTTTGCACTTTGTTTCAATGGACAGACCAACAACTACAACAACTACTGTTTTTGCTGCTCCTGCTGCTGCTGCTGCTGCTGTTGCCACTCCATAACAAACAACAAAGTGTTAGACGTCTGATTGACTAATTGTTTCGTAAATTTTGTTGTTGCTGTTGTTTCGTGTCTTAATTGCTTTGTTGTTGTTGTCACTATTATTATAATTGCGATTTCACATGCTAATGCCGTTGTTGTTGCTGCAATCGTGACAGCGCTTCAATAAAAACAAAAGCGACAAAACAACTAAAACTGCATTGAAATCAATCAGCTTTTATTGCGAAATTCCAAACAAATTGAACTTTCAAAACATGTTTTTTTTTTCTGCTTCGCATTTTATGTTTCTATTTGCGGTTATTTTCTGTTGTTGAGGTTGCGGCAACATTTTTTTTTACAGTTATCTGTCTATAGAATAGAATGGCTGCCATTATTTTCGAATCGTTAATAATAGTTTATTTACAATTTATGCAATTTGTTACGCGGCTACAGCTACACAAAAAATGACGACAACAAAAGCAACAACAACGACAATAACATCATCAGGTACTACCATGGCATTTCAGCGAGATCAGCAACTATCAGTATCAACAACAACGACAACAACTGAGTATCGTTGGCAGCTCGGCTCCCCGCGTCCATTGATTAATTCTATTTCAATTTTACAGTGTAATGAATATAAATTGCACAGTTATGGGAATTTCTTATGACCTGTAAATTGTTGTTGTTGCCCTCTTACGGGCACCTACAAATGGCAGTGTCGGTGTTGCTTTCGTTACTGTGTGTTGTTGATGTTGCTGTTGCTGTTGCTTTTGTTACCGCGTGGTTGCCCCTGTTGTTGTTACCTGTGTTACGGCGGCGCGCCGTTGTTGTGTTACATTGCAGCGTCGTTATGGATATTGCTATATAGTTGTTGCCAACATTCAATAATTATGACTGATTGTTGTTATTAAATATAAAGATTGCAATCTCCGCTGTTGCTGTTCAACAACATGCTGTGGGCAGATCTTGTTTTATTTCCTTTACTTTTTCTTTTACAAAATTATCTACCGCGGAGTTTTGTTGCTGTCTGCATAGTTGAATACGAAGGTGTTGCGGTGGAAATTTTATCATTTATGGGGTGTTAATAATAATTCCAGGTCATCGCCAACAAAGTGTTGCATTGTGCGAAGTGATTTTACTCCACTAATTGTTTAATTATAGAACTTTTCGATAGCTCCAATCCAATCTTAAGTTGGCCAAAGTCTTGGATGAAATATTAGATTTACAGAGTGTTTTCTCGGTCTATAGATATTTATAGACATTTTAATAAAAGAAGCCTATCAAACCTAATGCTGAGCCCACTTGTACTGGTCGTACCGTTTAAATGACCAACAATTGATTAAATTAAAGACAAACATCACCAAAATGTCTCGCAAACCTACTCCAACAGGACCCTGTTTCGACCACTACACACACTGTGCAAACTCATTAACCCGTAAATATGAGAATCGCTTTTGGAGGAACCTTTAACTCTGCTTGCATTATTAAAAGCACAACCCCTCGGGCGGATGCGGCTGGGTCTGGTGGTCAGGACGGAAGCCCTTGGAGCCCTTGCGAGGTGTGAGAATGTGTACATGCAGGCCACATAACCACATGCACACACACACATGCGAATGTATTTAAATGCTAGTCCTAAGTCCAGCGGCAAACAAAGCACAATTTAGCGGCAAGTATTTAAATAATGAACTCAAGATGGGGCAGGAGGGACCGAGGGAGAGAGAGAGCGTGAGAGCGAGGGTACAGGAGGGCACAAAAACCTCACACACGTTCCCGTAATTCGGATATTTTACGCCATAGCTGGAGAAAACAATGATTTCGGGGTACCACAAATCTGTGCAACATTCGAAACCCTCGAAAAGCAAAGAAAACCAAGAGCAAAGGCAGAGACAGAGCCAGAGCCAGAGAGAAAAAGCGAACAAAAGTGCGAGGACACGAACCAAGGGCAGCTGCCAAAAACAGCCGAAGGGTGCTGCTATTGCTGTTTCTGCCGTCCAGTCGTCCGTCCGTCCGTCCACTCCTCTGTCCATCCGCACGTCCGTCTGCCCTTGTCCTGGCCGGCACTCGATTCGACGACCACGAAGGACCGCCGAGGCCTGAAACCAACATTAAGGCGAACCGGGGCGAGGCCCGGCCCAGCCCCGTCCTGCCCACTGCGCCCAGTTGTGGAGCACTACGTAACGTTACGTTAAATGATAAAAATCTCGCATTTATTTTTGGGGGAAAACAGGATCACCACAGAATAAATACCGAGCCGAAACGAGACGAAACGAATCATGGTCGTGGTCGCCGACGTGGACGAGGACGGAACGAAAACGAGAATGAAAACGAGAACGAGAACGAGACCGAGGACATGAGCGTGAATGGGAATGTGGTTGTGGATGAGGATGTGGGGAAAACGCAATGAGGAGGAAAACGCAAAAGTAAATGAAAGGATTCAAACAAAGGGAGACAATAGTTCGACAACAACAACAACTACAACTACTGCTGCTAATGCCAACACCACTACATCACCAACCACCGGAGCTGTGTGGTGGCAGCAACAACTACAACTATAACAACCACAACAACTGGAATCGGTAGCAGGAACAGCATTGAAAATTTTAAAACTAGGAATTGTTATGCAAATGAACGGGAATTGAAATAGTTTTAAGCACAGGAAATGCCTTTGTCCTGTCGAAATCACACGACTGAGAGCCAGAGAGAGAGAGAGAGAAACAGATAGAAAGAGGAGTTTGTGAAACAGGCTACAATATCCTTTGGCAGGAAGTCGCCTTTTTTCGAAACAGTCGCAAAAATATCGCACAAAGCGAGGAAACGAGAGCCAGAAAGGCAGGGCGAGGCACAGGAGAGGGAGTGAGAGACAGAGAGAGAGAGAGAGAGAGCGGTTGGTTCAAGTTGGATGGATTTTCACTACCGGGCGATGGAAATAGATGTGTGGGCTGATAATAACTTTTAAATTGGCAGGAAAATGCCGTTTTTGTTTGGAAGCCATTGTTGTTTGCGGTGCTCGAGCCTCGATGGTTCTTAAAATAGACCGACGATAGACAGACAGACAGGCAGACAGATAGACAGACGAACAGAAGGAGCGATGGAGCGTGAGAGAGAGACAGTCGAACAGCCCCCCATAGCACACCCTTGCGGATCAACACGACCCTTGCGGATCAACACGACATTCGCTGCCGACACGACACGACGTGGGCGGCCCAGGTCCTTTCGTTCGAGTTGTTGTCGCCAATTCACTGGGGCCGGGTCAGGTCGGGTGAAGTCGACTCTAGGTGAATTGAGTCGAGTCGAGAGCTGACGACGATGACTCTTGACATTCGAGGCGTGTCGCTGGGCGTTTCTAACGTTTCATTTGCGTGGACACGAAATCCGCAGCCTCCGCGCCCCAATCGAGCCTCGATTCCATTAATTTTCCAATTAAAACCCAGCTCCTTGGAGTGAGTCCGAGCCGGGATGACGAGCCGGGACGAGAAGACCTTGCAACTAAAATCGGTTGTCTGGTGAAAATCGATAATGTACAAATAAGATGTATAAAGATTTCAACGAAAATAGACTGGAGTTAACGATGATGATGATTGCCTTCGGCAAAAGCGGGACGTAAACTTCATTAAAAATGCGTAAAAGCAATTAAATGTAAAATAATTACATTGCGAATAAATCAAGCGACGTAAGCCAGAACACGAAGGACAGACGCACGACAGGCGGACGCACGGATGGACGAAATAATCTCGCAAACAAATAGAGAGACAGACAGGGGAACCGGAGACCTGCTGCCGAGGAGACGGCGAGCCGAGCACGAGACGAAACGAAAAATCTCCCCCACGTGAAAATGTAAATAAAGCGTAAATAAATCAATTAATTAATTAATTAATTTTGTGTTGTGAATAAGGCTCGCGAGCTGTTATAAAATTCACAAAGGCCAAGTACGGAAATAAATCAAAACAAAGCCCAGTCCGACTGTCTGTCTGGTCTGTCTGTCTGTCTGTCTATCTGACGGGGGTGACGTCGCGGGAGGCGATGGCAACCGAGTGTGAGGACAGGTGGAGCAGCAGGTACAGAGCGACAGAGACAGAGCAAGCGAGCGAGAGAAGGCCCGCCAACAGAAGCACGGTCAGGGTTACTGAGGCAAGTCGCAGAGAGAAATGAAGTGCGAGTGAACGACGAACAAGCAGGCAGATGGGAACACTGGGAGTGCGAGAGGAGGGAATGAGGGGAGGAAGGATGGAAGGATGGCGGGAGCGCGAGCGAGGAAAGAGGAAGGAAGCACAGGGAGCTGCTGAAAGAAATATTCAAATATAAATTTGATAACAAGAAATTTCCATAAACACGAGCATTTACACGGTCTGCCACCCCCGCCTGGCGAGGGCTTGGCGAGGACCCCGCTTTCGGCGGAGGACGGCTGTCTGTCTGCGGGGAGGCTGGGAGGCAGGAAGGGGAAATAAGGAGGTTGGGCAATGGGGAAATGAAAAGGAAGTCGGGAGAGCGAGAGATCGAAGGAGCGAACGAGCCTGTGGGGCCAAGTGTGGGGAGGCAGGAGTGCGAGGAAATGATTATTAAATGCAGGAAATACGAAGAAACTTTTGTCAATATCCTGTGTACGACAACAACAAGAACAAATTGAGCAACAACAAGAACTGCGAAAAGCAGAGAACGCAGAAGAACAACACACACACACACACGCACACTTACAGAGACACCCAGAAGTTAGGAGCTGCAAGAAAGCCCACCGAAGCATAAGAAGACCCTCGACGTCTCCCGCTCCTCGTTCCTGGAGCAGGCCGAGGCGTCTGGCGGTCTCCTCGTCACCGTTGTCGACGTCGTCACCATCGCCGTCGTCATCGTCGTCGTCGTCGCAGCCGTCACCATGTTGCTTGTCGAAAATTCGGGGGAAATTTTCAGGAGCAACGGAAATAGGCAATTTTATGAAAAACGCAATTACTTTTTGATTGCGTGTGTGTCGGAAGGCAGAGGGAGAACGAACGGTCGTCGTCCTGCTACGACGCCAAATGAAATAAATGAAAAGGCCGCCGAGGAAGCGAATGAGTAGGACAGCGACCGACAGAGAGAGAGAGAAGAAGGCGGATGTGGCTGCGTATGCAAAAATAAGGAGATGGTAATTACCGCCGAGATGAGCGAATGCCGAGGCACACAAAAGCGCCAGAACGCGGAGGCTTGGGGGTGGATCTCGGATTGAGAGAACAGCGAGAGAAGTTGACGTGAAGGAACTCGAAGACGACGATGGAATCGAGGGTAAAAGAGAGGGAGCCTGAGAGGCAGAAGGTGCTCGGAATGTGAATGAATCTGGTACAAAGGAAGAAATCGTTTGGTTCACGGCGGACGCAAGCGGTGGAACCACCAGGGCCAACAATTATGTGGGTTGTCAGTTAGGCGGTCGGTTGAATAGATGAGTGAATGAGTGAATGAATGAATGAGTGAGTGAGTGATGAGGATGAGCCGCATCGCACGCACCGTGACGAAAGGTGGCGGTGGTTGGTTGTTGGCGACATCCGGTGAAGCCATGATGGAGCTGATGCGGTTGACGCGGATATCCTTGAATGAAAGGTGATTTTGGGCAATGAAGGCTGTTCTCTGGAGTGGAAAATCTTCTCTCACAGCCGAGAAGTGATGGAGAAAAAAGCTAAAACGAAAGCACCGCTCACTTGTTACACTTCACTTGTGTTGTATCCGTGTTGATCCTCGAAAATCTTCGGCACACGAGACGAGACAGTTTTTGCCTCTTAACGTCCTGTCCGTCCGTCCTCGTCTGCCTCGGCAGTTTCCATAAGAGCAGCCCGACAAATAATGGAACAACAACTACAACATCAACACGTGGTACAACAAAAGGAGAAGAGCGACGAGCAGAGAAGGGAGAGAGAGAGAGAGAGGGAGAAACACAATTTGCTAAGGAATACATTTCAACGTCGTTGTATTTGTTAACAGCGTCGATAAACGTTTTGTTAGGCATAAATAAGCAGACAGCAAAAACAACTCTAAAAAACAATATCAACAACAACGGTTGACACGCACACAAACACACGAACGCGTATGAAGTTGTCGATAACAACGCAAACAGACAAGGGACAAAAAGAGGCGGCGAGTGCAAGACAAATCGTGGGGAAAAGAGACAGCAAATAAAAGAGGGATGCAAACAAAGACACACGTTGCAAAAGTAAATAAAACAAGGGATATTAAGTTGAAAGGGAACAACAATAACAACAACAACAACAGCAAACAATATCCCAAAAATAAATACAAGAAGGTACGAAATTCCCCAAATGAGGACGAATGAAAAAATCCGACGACGAGGGAGTGAGAGAGGTAGAGGTAGAAAAGGGACCCCAATGCCCACTCTTGCTGGCATTCTCCCCCTCCCTCTCTCTCTCTCAGTGACTCAAGTCCGACCCTTAACTCTTTACTGCGTCGCAGTCTGACGTCGCCGTTGTCGTCGTCGTCGTTCGCTTCCTTTTCCGGGAAGATGGCGGCGGCTCTTTTGGCAACGACATCAGGGCGCACTTGCGACGACGGCGTCGTTCGTCCCTTGGATTTTTCTTCGCTTCGCCGTCCCCGGCCTTGGAGACCGGTCGAGACCAGACTTCAGAAAATCGAATCAAAGGTTGTGTCGCAACGACTAAGGGTTCCTTTGCGTCGAGGACGAGAAGACAGCAATAAAAAACGACAATGAGCAGGAGAAATGCCGGAAAGGGGAAGACGGAAAGGAGCAAGAAAAAAAAACACTTTATAAAATCAAATCATACACAAGGTTATGCACAACGTTTCGACAAATGGACATCTTGGCACGGTGTCTGCAAATATAATAATGCCAACGACTACAACAGCATCAAGTAGTGAAGGACAACAACAACAACAAGTAGAGGATGCCCGGAGCACATTGAATATGGGCAGTGGGAGTCCAGGGCTCAACAGGAAGAATAAATAAATAAATTTGAATGACGCAGACAAAGGTCCATCCGTACTTGATGTTACAATACCGAGCGAGATCCATGGAAACATCATCTTGATGGTGAAGTACGGTGAAGGACACGACGGCGATGATGATGATGATGACGATGTTAATGAAATTCAAAGGCCAGTCGTTGACGGTATTGTCCGGTTGTCCTTTTCGCAGCAAAGTTCTTTCAGCCTCCACCGAGACGTCAAAACCATTCAAGAAGTCGAAAAGTTCCGGAGATTACTCGTGACCTATATGGAATAATACTTGAAACTAATAAAGAGGATTTCGCAAGCCACCCACGATGATCCACAGAGCTTAGAAAAACACTCGGGAAGATATAATGGAAATGATTGCGTAAACATGGCCGAGGGTCGAGCATAATTCCGTTCAGTGAATCATGCTGAGAGGCAAATGAGGGGCGAACGGAGGAGGCAAGGAGAGGGAAGAAGGATGGACGACAGGAGGAAAGCAAAACTACTCCGACGTTCACAGCACAAAAACAATTAAAGCCGACCGGACAAAGGTGGTAAGCAATAAACCTGTCTTCGGCATCCATCAAGCTTTATGACCTTCGACGAGCCTACTTATCGAGAATGATGCAATATTTAACACCTATCCACCAGGCAGCAACAGCAGCAACAACAACAACAACCTCAATTCAGTAGCGAACAACAAGCCAGTGAGGGGGAACCCCAAACCCAGACGTGAAAGCCACACAGAGCACTTGAGCGTGCTCCTGCAATATTTGCCAAAGGACTTTGCCTAAGGGCGAGGGCAGAGGATTTGTAGAGTGTGGAGAGAGGTGGAGGATGTGGCGACCGCGGCGGTCGGGTGAGGTGAGCGGTTGACGAAAGGAACGGAAGAAATTAGAGAGGAAAGACGAGCACGACGGTGTGTTTTGGTGGTGGTTGATGGTTGCTTGTTGGCGGTTTCATTAGGAACTTAAGCAACCATGACGTATGCACACGGCACAAGCAACGTGAACCTTGCCCCGAGGTGTGTTGCCCGAGATAAAACAACGCTGACGAAAAGGAATCGAAAGCGAAGACGGCAAAAGGAAGACGTCAACAACAAGCGAGCACACAGATTGGAGGAAGGAGTGAAATAAGATGAAGGTGTACAGTAGGAAGATGAAGGTGTACGGTAGAAAGCCGTCGAGCTGAAGCAACCGCACAAAGAAGCATAACAACAATAAGAACAACAAACGCCAGCAATAACAAAACCAGCAGTGGCAGCAAGTACAACAACACCCAGCAGCACAGTAGTAGTGATAAAGATACAGAATAGATCCTAGAGCAAGACTCACAGCATAGTCAGACAGACAGGCGGATAGATAGACAGACGAACGGATAGATGGAGCTCACCTCGATTCGAATGTCAAACGCCGGGCTCCGCCCGCGGGTCACGCGCGGAGAGCAGGAGACGTTGACGCAAGGGAAATTACAGAAGACAGACAGACAGATGACAGACAGACAGATGGCAAACGGCTGAAAGCGATGAACGGAGAAGGGGAGACTGGTCGAGAGGTCGAGAGTTCGGCGGTTGGGTTGAAAGTTAAGAAGCAGACAGAGGTTGGGCCGTAACCAGAGGCAAGGTCTACTAGGTAAATACCTTGTCGCCGACGCTGACGTCGTCGTCGGAGCCCAACGACCGAATGAAGTCAGTGGAAGAGACACGCGATGGAAGTCGACAGGTCGACAGAGAGTTGACAAAGCCCAGCGGACGAGGAGGAAAAACAAAACAGAGACGGAGCAGACAAACAAACAAAATGAGGGACAAAATACATATTTATGAAAGATTAGAAATTGAGAAGGGGGAAAATGAGGGAAAAATGAATGATTATAAATACATGACATGAGCTGCAGCTTGCTTATGAATGGCTTTTATTGTCATGATCATCCATGGAATCCAAAGAGGAGAGATTTTTATTCAATTAACAGACAACGGCGACGACGGCAGCTACGACAATGACAACGACGATGACAATGCTGACAAGAGCAGCAAAAAAGCAGACTCTTTAGATGTGGACTTGCAATATAAATACGCCCATGAAGAGGCGGACATCGCATGCATTCTCGAGTGCTCACTCGAACTCGCGTCCTCTGTCAACTTCATCCGACCACTTGATCAACGTCGTTCTCACGCGGTTCGGCATGGGTCGGTCTGGCGGCAACCCTGGGGCTCCGACTCGTTCACTCGATCGCGCCTCAATGTCATCTCATATTAAAAACTATAAAATGCATAAAATAAGAGATGCGGCGAGGCGGCGTGCGGAGAGCGGAGGGAGGAGGGCAGAGGTTAGGGGCAGGAAGAGGGAGAAGAGGAGAGGAAAATTAAACAAAATAGAGAGGAAGCTGACAACTCATAAGAAATCATACTGAGGCTGTTGCCGAAGCCACAGAGGGAATACAGCGATGGAGGGAGGGACAAAAAAAGGACCGGAGGAGGAGGGGAAGGAGAAGCTGAAATAAAAAATAAGGCAACAACAACCACAAGAGGAGGAATATCGTGTGTTGCATAGCGATGCAATTTCATTTAATTCGCATTTCGATCCCCACAACATCTGGGGTTCAAACGAACGCGGAGACCTCGACGGCGTCGTCGTCGCCGTCGCTTTGATGAAATGATCGGGATCGTCGCGACACACGGACGTTGTTGTTGTGGTTGTTGAGTTCGTACCAGTTGAATTTTGTTGTCGTGTTGGTGTCGATGGTGATGTCAGTGGCGATGTTGTTGTCATTGGTGGCGTGGTTTGCTATCATCACCAACATCGTCGTCGCCGTCGCCGTCGTCTTCGCATTTCGCGCGTTTTCCACATCGATTCTGCCGATGTCCAAGTCCAAGAGCGGGCAATTTAAAGAAATTGCTGCTTAAAAGCAAAATTGCAGCAATCACAAAAGCCACAAGAAAACATAAGAAGAAGAACAGCGACAACAACAACAACAAGAACAACAGCCATCGGATAAATGTGTCTCATTCCAAAAGTCGTTATATTCACATAATTCATTTTTTATTGCGTGCACATTTTGTTTATGTTGTTGTTCTGTTAATTGATGTTGTTGTGGTGTTCATTGCTCGTGTTGTTATTTTTGCATTTATCGCTCTCGATGTTGTTGTTACTCTTGTTGTTGCTGCTGCTGCTGCTGTTGCACATGCCAAGCTGTGAAATGCGTTTTTAATTGAAGTCAAGCAGAAGCACTGAATCACGGTACCTTCTGAACAGCAACAACAACAATGCCAACACAAAATGGCATGAAATCTCAGTGGAACGAGTTTATTGAGAGCTTCCCCTCGTCATTTCCCCCTGCTCTCTGTCCCCAATCATTGACACTATCAATGACGTGAAGGCGTGGTCGAAAAATTATGAGGTCAACACTGAAAGCCGACGGATGTAATCGGATGCAGCGTTCGAAATGAGCCCACAATGGCCCACGAGTGTGCTGGATCTCGCCAACTACGAAGTATCACATTCGGGATCAACATCTCATTTCATCAACCATTACTCCTCGGTAATCAGCAGAACAAAAGACAATATTGAAGTAAAGGCAGGGAAATGGTGAAGTATGAAAAACTAAAGCGAAGTTTATTGCTTGTAATCGGACGACTTTGTCCAAAGTACCATGAGGGGACGAACACAATTCGTTTGGGGTGAAAAAAGCCAACCTTCTCAACAGTTGTTATTACCCCTAGAGATTTTGATTCAACTTCCTCAACATATGCTCTATACGACTTTGAGTACGACAAACGCACTTCATTGTCTACGAGGTCTCTGAGCGACTTCTCTGCATACTTCGAGACTTTGGCGAAATCAAATAAACATCATCACGACGACCACTAAATAAGCATCACAGGGATCAGTAATTAAGGATAATTTTGTATGGAGTCGCGGCTTCTAAAAGCCCGCAGCAGCCTCAACCCTCGACGGATGGACCGACTTAACCCCAATGGCCAATTGTCAACCGTCGCCAGTAGATGCGATCACAACAAGTCCTCAGGCAGGTACAAACAAGAGCTTCAAGTGTTGATGACGACGATGACGATGACGATGATGCGGTAGGGATCATCGTTGCGAAAATGGTTGGTCTTCCTTCCCACTCTCTCTGATGTCTCCCTAGCCCTGTCCCGCCCTGTGCTCTCCACTCATCCGCATAATAACGATCGTTAAAGCTGCTGGCTTCAACCGTAAAGGAAAAGGGCGAGAGAGACATGGAGAGGGAGAGGGAGCGGGAGAGGGAAGGTGGAAAAAAGACAGACATCACAATGAGCCTCATACAAAAGGCAAGCGATTTAAAAACGAAAACTTGAAAAACTGCCCTAAAAGGGCATTAAAATTAAATGAAATAAAACGAAAACCTGAATGATCCGAGAGATTTTTATGGCGTGTTTGAGTATTAAATTGAGGCGAAGGTTAAATTATGGAAAATAAAAATAGCAACAAATTGAAATGAAATAAAATTTTAAGGAAGTACATAAAAAACCTTGAAAATGACAAAGAAAAAGATTTAATATAAATGTTGAAATCATATGTAATACATATTTTCTGATATAAAAGAGTTCAAATAACCGAAACTACAAAAAAGATATTTATATGCAATTATATATATATTTTTATGAATGCACGTGCGATGCGGTTTTACATGATGAGGACGAATGGGAGAAAAAACCGCCAAGATTTAATGCAACGAATAAAAACTCATTTAAATGAAAACGAGTTATGGCCGTGGATAAATTATGACAGTAGGGAGAAAGACCGGGACAACGAGCGAAGGGAGAAAGAGAGAGAGAGAGGACGAAAAAAGATCCACTGTCGCGACATTTCAATGTTTTGTGATATTTTATTAAAAGGTGCTTGAGTAGCATGAGTTGAAACGAAAATGTTGCGCTTTTTTGTTGCACAAAAGGGTACTCGAGAGCAGATAAGCGAGGAGAGGCGTATCAACAAGGGAACAAAGGCAAAGGGAAAACGCAAAATGAAACGAGCCACACGAGAAGGGCCGGTTGAGGCGAGCTGAAGGCAGGGGAAGCAAGGGAAGGGAAGGGAAGGGTGGGATCATTAGCCGCGATATGAGATTATACCAGAATTGAATTGCAATTGAATGCGCTGAAAGGAGCAAGAGTGGAAGGGAAAGGTTGGGAAGGGAAGCGGTGTGATGGGAAAGGGAGAACCCGAAAAGGAACGGGAGTACGGAAAAAGGCGCGAAATTTCGAAATTATACAAAGCTTAGCGCAAGGGAATTTGTGTGAAGAGGAAGCAGGGAGAAAAAGCAAACCCAAAACCAAAAGAAGGCATCTTTATTGCGGACAGCGACGAGTCCGGTTTTCTTTTCCCTACTCGTGCATCGATCGAGCGATCGATCGTTCGGGACAAAAACATTCCGAGGCAACGCACAGATGCAACATCAGCAGCACAAGCAGCACCAACTGCACCAGCAACAGGGACGGCGGCGGTGACAGCAACAGGAGTGGAGGCAAGAACAAAAACACATCAGAAGCTAATTTCAGCAGCCACAACAGAGCCGTCCCAGAACGGAAAGCAGAGAGAGAGAGAGCGAGAGAGAAGGAGCGAGAAAGGGATGGAAGTAAAACTGGTCAATCGAGGAATTCAATTGAGGTTTCTTTCAATTCAACTCAACCCGACTCAAGTCGCGGCGAGACCGAACTGAACTCAATTCAATTCAGAGGCTGCTCAGCTGCGGCGCGATCACCAACAACGAGTAGAAAGAGCGAACGGGATAGATAGACAGGGAGCTGGGGAGAAGGACAGAGCGAGGCAGATGAAGTCGCAGATGGTGATGATGGGGAGAAAATGCAGGCAGGCAGTGTTGCGTATGCGCAGCTGATGACGATTAAAATACGCTCGATTACACTTTCTCGAGCTCGAAATCGAACCAAGACATCCAATCGGGACCGCCAGACAGATGGACGGACGAACGATCTGTCGGTCGGTCGATCGGTCGGTCGATCAGAGAAATCGAATAAGAAAAGCAGGACTCAGAGGAGAAGGAAGCAAAATTTAATTTGTTGGTGTTTTAAATGAGTCGCCAGGATTGTTATTATTTTTATTTTCGCTGTTGCTGTTGTTGTGGATGCAGTGTAGGTTTTTTTGTCCGTTGATCAAATAACGCTTGGGGTCGGTAAAATTTGATTCCAATCGGCCGCAAAAGAAGCAACAACAGCGACAACCATATGAGCACCAACAACAGCAACGGCGTCACCGGCATCCGCAACAGAGACAAACGCAAGCGACGTCCACGGCACGATGCGTGTCGTGGGCTCCGCGCATGCGCGCGCAGCTTTCATCAGGCGTCAACGGAGGACGATAAAACAGGGAGCAAGAGGAGAGAGGCGATTGCGGAGAAGGATGCGAACACGATCGACCACAACTCAACACAACCGATGGACCAACCAACCGCCGACCGATCGACTGACCGTCGTGGACGATTTTCCAGAGGTGAAGTTGGCAATTGATCGGCTCAACAAATGGCCCGCATCGCGGAGTGGACGAGTGGAAAGTGCGAACACGGCCATGGCGGAGGGTGCAAAGTGAGTGGAGCCACGACGACGGACTGGGAGGTCAGGATCGTGCGACGTCGATGACGACCACGACGACGACGACGACGAGGTGGACGACGATGAGGACGACGAAGTGGGTTCATAGAACCAACAGCGCCCATAAAAATGTACGAGTTTATGCATTTAATTAAATCGTTTGAAGGCATTGACGAAGGAACGTAGCGAGGTGAGAAGGAAAGAGCAGTGAATGTGGGACGAATGGGAGAAAGATGGAGAGAACGATAGTGAGGAGGAGGATGGTAGGGCGTAAGAAGAGAGCCGAGGGCTTCAATGAATCATGGGAGGAAGCAGGGGGGGCGAAGGAATGGAGAAGCCATGAAGAAAGGCTGGGGAAATCTGCTTCAGACCCTGACCAACGCACAAATGCGTTTGACGCCTGGTGTTGGACCGAATCGGCTTAATGGGAGTCAGCGAAGGAGCGCCGGAGTCAGAAACCCCGAGGGCACAACGACGACCACGACCACGACCACGAGGATGACGGCGATGGCGATGGCGGCGACGAGGGGAAAGAGTGAAAAGTCATAAAATTAAATTAATAATTGTTAATGTGGCGTGTTTGACGACACTTTGCCTGCAAGGGGCAGCGGGGATCGCGAATCAAATTGGAACATGAATGAGCACGAGAACGAGGAAGAGGCGGAAGGCGGAAGGCGGCAGGAAGTCGAAAACACCAGCGGCGACGACGGCGACAGCCTCAGGGCTTGGGCTCCGGCAGCGGCTGCGGCTCGGGCGCGGAACCGTCCTTGACAATTTAACATTCAAACACCTTACAGCGAGCCGAGAACTGAGAGTTGGAAATTTATGACGACGCGATGCGCAAAGGACGACGCAGACAACGAGGCAGAAGGCAATAATTTTCGCCCAACATCGCGCGGTCGTCGCATTATTTTCCACAAACGAGGAGAAGGCCGAGGAAGCACGACGGAGGATGTCGTTGCCAGAGGTATTTTTCCACCAGCAGCCGGAGCAGCAGCAACAACATCAGTAGCTGAAGCAACAAAAGCAAGGACCGTAGTTGAAGCCTACGCAGATAAAGAATTGACTGCGGCAACGAAGGGGACAGGGAGATCGAGCGAGAGAGGGCTACAGATAGAAAGGGAGGGGAAAACGCTGCCCAAGGCCTGGAAACACATTCACTACCTACGCAGATCTCGAGAAGAGGCAAAAATTGTTGTGCTGCTGTAGTTGCTGCGACTTTTGTACTTGTACTTGTTGGAGATGGTGTTGATGATTTTCTTGTAGTTGTTGTTGTTGCTGCTGCAGTCTATTCCGCATTCTTGAGATTTGTCCGAAGCAGTGACTTTCTTTCAATGCCTTTAGTGGATTCCTCGCCACTCCCTCTACGAAATCGCCTTCAAAGTCAATGCGCTGCTGTGCTGCTAACGTGGTTGTTGTTGCTCTTAACGTTCTTGTTTCTGTTGTTGGTTCTGCTGTTGCCGGCATCGCTGTTGCGTGGCATAAACATGATTTATGATCTTCTCTGGCTCTCGTTTGACCTGGAAACGCAGAAGTCGAGCCGGAATGCGAAGCTGTTGACACGGAAGGCGAGGTGAGAAGGACGAGGACGACGACGACGACGACGACGACGAGGACCATGAGGATGAGGGCGAGCCAAGGAGAGAGTGCGAAAAGGGGGAGGAGCAGAAGGAGAAGGAGAAGGAGGAGTAGGAGTAGGTGGACAAGGTGGAGGTCGTTGGGGGAAGACGTTTCGCCAACCGCTCGCCAAGACGTGCGAATTACGTCACTGCCGACAAAGGGAATTCAGTTGGCGCGTGAAGCGAACGAAGCGCAACGAGGTCGAGCGAAAGAAAAGAAGGATAAAGAACGTACACGGGAGGAGGAAGAGGGCAGTGAGGAATGAGGAAGGAACCATTAGGCATCAGTTGGAGGGATATGAAAGGACGACGGCATAGTTTTGCATAATAAAGCGACGGGAGGCTGGCCGGAGAAGAAGAGAAGGAAGGGAGAAAAGAAGCCGTGGAATGAGACGAAGAAATCAAGAACAAGACGCGGCGCTCATGAATTGCCAAGTGGCGATTTGTTCGGATTACGGTGGGGGTGTTGAAAAGGGTTTCATGCCGGCGGGTGGGCGGACGGACAGACGGACCGACAATCGCCGGTTACAGTGGGGTTCCAGAGTCGGAAAGCGGCTGAGCGGGAAGGTAATAAAATGCATGACAGAGAGGGGCCACAAGGGGTCACGAGGAAGCGGATTTCAGTGGGGCCGAGAGCGGCTTTCAAAGGATTATGAAATGTGGGTGGCGAGCCGGAAGGGCGAGGGGGAGCGACAGGAATTCAGAGGAAGTTCGAGGGAAACGGAGCAAGTTTGAGACCAAGTTTGAGCACGGGAACATGTGATGAATGGATAAATTATTCACGACTGTCATTGATTTCAATCGATATGGGATATTTTTTGTTTAGTTGTTTCTTGTGTTTTCCCCAGGAGTTTAAAAGTTTATTCTCTCGATTCAGAGGTTGGGTTGGGAAAAGCAGCGAATCCGATTGGATTGGTTTTTAAGCAATAAATATTTTCAGTCTAAATGCGAGAGTTTGTGCGGAAGTTTCCACAAGAGGTTGGTGAAAATCTCGCACGAGAGACGTCGAAAAAAAGAACAAACTCCCACCTGTCGATGGTCCATTAGACAAGAAGAGATTGAAAGCTCAAACAGCATATCAGAACTTCACCAAATTGCTCTTAAGCAGGAGAATCTCGAAAACTCCTTGAGAGCTCGTTAAAGCAGAAAAATAAAGTAAATGCAAACAATTTGTCGGGGCTCGAAGACGGAGTCGAAGACTCAATCTAAACAAAAAACAAGCAGGAACAACAACCACAATAACTTCATCGTCCACGCCAGCAGCAAAAGCAACAACTTGTTACCACGAACGACAACAACAATCACAACAACACGAAATGCAAATCAATCTCGCAAATCCAACAAGAATCGATCGATCCACCGGGACGAGGACACGAGAGGGAAGGTGTGAGAGAGAGAGAGAGAGAGAGAGGGAAATAGAGTGTATCCAAGAGATACAATTTGCACTTAAAGCGACGGCTCAAGAGGCAGCATCAGCAGCGTAAGACCAACAACAATAACAACAACAAGAACAACAAAAACAGGAACAAGAGCCAAAACAACAGCCTTAAATGGCAGCAACATAAACAAGAGACCCTCGTGCGAGAGAACAATCAATAATTTGAAAAAGAACAACATAAACAAGAAGAAGAAGAAGAACAACAACGATGAAAACAACAAGAAATAAACGAAAAAAACGCCATAAAAAGCCACGAAAAGCCGCACAAAAACAGTGAAAAAATAGAAGATGTTTTTATGCGTTTTTAAATTGTTTGCTCGATGCGGCGCGACGGTTTGTTGTTTATCTCTGAGTGCCTCTCAGTCGTCTATCTGTCTATCTGTCCTATCTACCTATCTATCTGCCTATCTATCTACCTATATATCTACCCTGTCTGTCCACCTTTATACCCAATCACCACGCTTCTGGACATGACAAGCCTTGACGCAAGGAACGCAGGCAGGCTGCATGACTGAAAGCCAGCCTGCCCTGCGCTAGTCCAAAGGGAGGCTCGAGGGGCGGGAAGGATAGAGCGTGGATCGAGGCCGTGTGGAGCAAATATTTACTTGTCGGCATCTGATATCATGCGAGCGCGCGAGCAATTATGAAAGTATCGCCGGCCCAAACGCCCTCCGCTCTCCGCACTCCGCCCTCCGGCGCAATCGAATCCCCTCATCCAACCACTTCACCACGTCACCGCTTCAGCAACTGGTGGCAAAGCCTCACTAGAACTGGCTGTATGTTGTTGTATTGTTGTTGTTATATTGTATTATTGTTGTTGTTGTTGTTGCTGCGGTTATTGCTGGGCAAATAGTCGGTAGTTGTTGAGCGTGAAGAAACATCTGCTTCCGAATGTTGTTTACAAATGTTGCTCAACATGCGGCTGCGCACATAAATTAATATTGTGGTTGTTGTTTTCATTATTGGTGTTTTTTTCATTCATGTTGTTGCTGTTGTTGTTCTTTTTGCTCCTTCTATAGGAATTGTTGATATTTGCCTGCTTGGTGATATCAGAAGTTCTTACAGTTTTTTATCTTCTCCTTTATTATTTTCGGTTTAATAAGGTTTTTTATTATTTTCTACTTCCACTTCATTTCAGAATTTCGTCCGTGAAAATTCTTATTATTATAGTGAATCCCATTGCATCTGCGACCTCGTCAAATACTCGTTTCAACGTTCCAGTGAACCACAGGGTTTTCAATTGCTGTTGAATCTTATCATGGTCGACGCTTATCTTGAAAACTGCCAGCCAATCGATTACAAGATGAAACATTGTCGAAGGCGTTTTTTCTCATTTTGGTTTTAGCACAACATACTGTGATTTCTATTCCAAAAAAATGGCGAGGAAAAGTCAAAGGGTGAAAAAACGGCTTCCTTTTGTTCCGCTGGACAGGACAGGACGAACATGTTCACAGGCAAGGACATCGCTGGCCGACAATGGCAATAAAACAACAAGAACACATCAACGATTCAGGCAACAACGTTGACAGCAACAGCAAAAACAACAACAAGTGCAGTAATAACAAAAACAACAACAACTCTAGCTCGAGGGATTTCAACGCTGTTAATCATTTTTATGGTTTCTTGGCAGTTGATCCCTTTTTTTGGACTCTAAAGGAAAGCCAACTAAATACGATAACAACAACAGATATAGCGACAACAACACTGGGGGCAGCAAAAATAATAATAACAAAAAGAGCAATAACAACAACCACAACAAGTGGCTCCCTCAATAGGAGGAAGCTGGAGCTGAAGTTGAAGGAAAACTCAGGTTGATGGCGAAAGCGCCCTCAGCTGGCGACTGTTGTTGCCGGCGGAGATTTTGTCGTTGTTGTTGTTCCTGTTGATGGTGGTTGATGCCTGGCGTTGTTGGGCGTTCTTGTTCTTGTTCTTGCTGTGAAAAACCAAGCGATTTATTAAGCTGTTGTTGCTTTTATTATTTACAACGAGTCAAGGTTAATGCGTTTAAGCAAGAAACGAGCTGCGGCCGCTGCTGCTCCTGTGGTTGTTCTTGTTACAAACAGTGGGGCTCCAACAGCTAATGGGTCGTACTGTTCTTGGTTTTGTTCTTGTCTTTGTTGTTGTTGTTGGTGCTGCTACCATGGTAGTTGCTAGCTGTGTTGTTCTGTTCATTCTAAAGCGCTTGCGGCAGTCGTTTGGCAACAAATCCAAATTGGTGCGGAAAAGGATTCCGCGTAAGCCGATTACTTCCTTTGATAGATTCGGCGAACAACAACACCAACAACGCCGATGAAAACAACAACCGCACCAGCAAAACAACGGCAATAAATAATATAATGGAATGGAATGAAATGGATTGGTTTGGAATGGAATCAAATAAAAATAAATAAGATAGAGAAGGAAAACACTGAGATTTTCCTCTGAGCCGTCGATCACCGTTGTCAGCAACACATCGGTTGCCAGCGGTGACCACGTCATCTCCGCAGGGGGAGATGGAGACGGGTCGGAGAGGACGCTATGGAGGGGTTCGAGTGCGAGTGCGAGTGAGAGGGGAAATGGCATTCGTCGACTCACCTGATGTACACGACCTCGTTGTTCGCACTGAGACGTCGCCAGCCGGGCGCCAAATTCGCCACAGCCACAGTTGTCGCCGTTGCCGTTGCCGTTGCCGTTGCAGTCGCTGTGGTCGCTGCTGTCGCATGACTGCCGTTGACTGTGGCGACAGTGGTGTTGTTGCTGTGGTTGTTGGTGCTGTTGTTGTTATTGCAGTTGCTGTTGTTGTTGTTCGTGTTGGTGCTGGTGTTGGCGTTGTTGGCTGTGGCTGTGGCTGTGGCGGCAGCAACGACATTGTTCGCCTTGTTCAGCACCGCCACATGTCGCGCGGCAATCGTTGGCAGAGGAGCGCCTGTTGTTGTTGTTCCTTGCGGCTGCTGCTGCATTGCTTTCGGCTGCAGGAGTTTCTGCTGTTGTTGCTGGTGGTGCTGGTGCTGGTGCTGCTGTTGTTGCTGCTGCTGTGCATAGCCGGCACTTGGTGGCCCCGAGCGCGCAGCAGCGGTCGCGGAGTTGCCGTCGTTTACCAAGCCAGCTGGTAAGATCTGTTGCTGACGCTGCTGCTGCTGTTGCTGCTGCTGATGCTGATTCTGTTGGTGATGTGGCGGTTGCTGGTGATGCTGCGTGACGACGCCGGCACTCGTTACGACCCGCGTAACGAACTTCGGCCGCTGCTGCTGCGTTCCGTTGATCGGCAGCAAATGCTGTTGCTGTTGTCCGTTCTTAACATGTGTTGCCGTTGGCTGATGCTCGAGTTGCTTCTGAAACTGGTGTTGTTGAAAGTGATGCAACTGCTGTGCATGTTGTTGCTGTTGGTGCTGGTGGTGCTGCTGCAACTGTGTCAGATGCTGAGCATTGTGATGTTGCTGGTGTTGCTGCTGGTGCACCGCATACGCATTTTGATGCTGCTGCTGGTGGTGATGTTGCATCATGTGTTGCTGCTGCTGCTGCTGCTGAGCGTGGTGCTGTTGCTGATGCTGCTGCTGCTGCTGCTGCTGGTGATGATGCTGTTGAAGTTGATTCCTGGACATGGCCACGGCCGTGTTCAGAGCGACAGCACCGTGAGCGACAGCGACGTTCAGTTTGTGTTGCTGTTGCTGCTGCGGTCCAGCGCTTGTTGCTGCCATTTAACTTGCGACTTTTACAGGGCGACGAGGATACGAACTTTGAGTTTCTACAAGAGAGGGAGAGACAGAAAAGAGAAGGATTAGGCATGGAAATCAAACACTGTAATTGAGAGAGGTTGTGTGTGTGTGTGTAGAGGACGTCGGCAACGATTTGCGCAACAAATGTTTCCAATTGCTCCCATGGAGTTAATCCGCAGTGATGCAAATGACTTCTAAATCCTTCTTAAGCCGCATAATTGCGATGTTTTTCCCCCTAAATGACACCGATACTACAACAACAAGCCCAACAACAACAAGGACAACAACAAGTTTCAAGCGATCGCTACCTGCTAAGGCTGAAGTCTCGGACCCTGCTCCGGAACTCGAATTTCAGGTAGTTTTAGAAGTCGGCAGTTGCTCTTGAAGCTCTCGAAAGACAAAACCAAAGATGACTAAATTTGGGATTTTCCAAAAATACAACAACAATCATAGCAAGACTCAGCGACAACAACAAAAATATTGGTGAGTGTGCACGCCTCAAACGGCAACAACAACAACACCGACGATGATTCAGAAATGAATTCCCGATACGAGATGTCGGGAGACTCCCGACATTAGGTCTCTAAGGAGTTGTTGTTATTCATTGTCGTTGTTGTTTTTGTTATTCTGGTTGTTGTTGCTTTTGTTATTGTTGTGTGACTGTCATCGATGGAACCTCACAAGTTGGTGTCTGTTGGTGTTCTGCATGTGCAAATGATTAGATCATCTGTTCAAGGCACGTCCTGTCACTAACAACAACACCAAAGACAGCAACAGCAACAAAACATACGTGGTTGTTGTTGTTGTAGGTTGGAGGAATTTTACGAGTTCTCGAAAAAATTGAAATGTCATTCGCGGCGACAAGAAGACAAAGAATCGAAGGCGGAGGTGGTGTTGAAATGTCCTTGGCAATAGACAATAGGGTTCTTTCTGGGATTCTTTAATGTTTTCGAATCGATTGTTCTCCAATTAAGAAAAGAGATGACTGATGTCGGAACGGATATTCGAAGGAATACTAAAAAGTGAAAATGCTGAATAGAAAACCCCTTTAAGACCTCTCGGTGTTGAGAAACCCGAAAGTATTAGAGTCCCCTTTTTAGTATTGCAACTAGTGTTGGATATTGATTAGTGTTGACATTTCGTCTAATAAATTAGGTAAAATCTCTAATTTATATTTAACAGGAATCTCATTAATTCAGTCCGATACTGATATACATTTTGATAATTAATCGATTATCGAATCGTATTTCTGCAATGACATTCAAATGTCCACAATGGAATGCCAAAGATTAATCGATCAATAAAACTCTACACAAGCACAGGAATTAGTCATCAGTTGGTGACAACAACCGTGCGAGGCTTCGATAAACAACGAAAGTCTACACAAATACGCGATAAAGCCCGCAAAGAGAAGGCGTAAATGAAGGACAGGCGGCGATTAGGGAAAATCCACTTGGGCCGCGCGAGGAAAACAAAATAAACACTGAAGTAGACACAAAAGAAACGCATCACATGCCATCAGCAAATGAAAACCACAAAATATAAACAACAAAAATGTAAAAAAATAAAATTAAAAAGGTAAATAATGTTTTATTATGCAAAACCCAAAAATTTAGAAAACCTTAAAATCCCCAAAAATGCAAAGATGGATAGAGATTAACATAGAGTGAGAGGAAGAGAGAGCGGAACATTTAAAAACGTGACGTTGGCAACCCACCTGTTTTCGAAATTTATTCATGAGCCTCTTCATGTCCCAAAAGAAGTCCAACTTCGAATGCGAAATCAATTTCGATGATTTATGATCATTGACTTGGTATTGTTGTTGATATTGGTTTTTAACTCTCACGTTGTTTGTATTGGACGTGGTTGTTGTAAAGAGTTGTTATTGTTGTGACACTTGTGCCTCGTCGACTTCTCTCGCAGTCGACGTTGTTGCTGTTGTTTTGCCGCTACTGCTCCTAAACAGCCAGCAAACAAACAAACAAACGATCACTGGAACGAACGACGAGCGAAGGGGGCGACGAACCAACGAATGAACCAATTTGTAATTGAAATTTTCACTCTGCACACACTAATTCATTTAATTTGTTGTATTTCACTTTGATAAATTTAAGCAAAACGACAAAAATTGCTTTCTTCCGCAGGCAGCGCAGCGATGAATAAAGTAGGTGACTGGAGCACAAACACACTCGTGCTCTCTTCTTCTTACACACACACACAATTCTCCACCACGCACAGTCTGTGTAGATGTGTGTTTTGCAGCTTTCAATTAAAAACACAGAACACGTAACTCTATAATAATCAAAATTATCACTGAATCTCGACTCGATTCAGCTCCGGTTCTCACTTATCGCACTCTTCTCGTCACTGGCGTTCGTTCGTTCGCTCGCTCGGTCTTGTATTTGTTTAAATCGATTTCACTTTCGTTTCACATTCGTCGAACGCGTTTTCGAAAATGTTGCTTCGGAATTAAAAAACGTAATTTTCACCCACGACGACCGACGTTTTTTCATCTATCCGTCCGTCTGTCCCTCCGGCCACCTGCTTCTACTCGTGCAACGTAGTGCAGCGAAGGGTTCTCTCTCTCTCTCTCTCTCTCTCTCTCTCTCTCTCTCTCTCCCTCTCTCTCTGGCTTCTGGCAGCTGTTTTAATGCAGCGGCACTCGCTCTACAGTGCTGCTGCTGCAACGGCAGGCGTGACCTCAAAACACACGAGATGGTGTTGGTGCGTGAGGGGGGAGGTGGACGAGAGAATATTTTTACGTAAAACTTTGCACTCCGCGCACACAATCTAACACACGCACGAACGAACGCAGACCCGAAATCACGACTGAATGAACAACTCACGAAAGCAAACACTTTCCACTATTTTCTATTTTCCACATTGACGAATGTGAGACCGAGAAGATTTTCTTGCAATCGAAATTTCAAAACTTGACGCATTCACGTTGCTCTTTCTCTCTCCAACCACTACACTCGATCTCTCTTTGGCTCCCCTTTCACTGGCCCACTCCCACTCGCTCTATTTCGGCTGCCTCCACGTACTGAGCGAACAATTTGACCAGAGCATTTTTTCATGTGTAATTATATGTGAAATTCTTCTCCTATTTGTAATATTTAATTTGTTAATTTTATAGCTGGGAAAACCACCTCTCTTTCGTTGCACGAATGCGGAATTTTATTTTGGAGCCGAACGTGTAAAATTTTCTCACTCTGTTCGGCTCGGCAACGCAATCGGCTCGCTCTCTTCCCACCGCACATGCACTCGCGCGCGCTTACTCTCTCACTCTCCTTCGTTGGCTCCAACTCTCGTGCTATCTCGTAATCGCACCGAAATAACTCAAACTTTTTGACACTTTCAACTTTTTTTTGGCATTTGCACTTCATTCATTCTTTTTGAATTTGCTCTCTTCTCTCACTCTCACACATATAAGCTCACTGTGCTATTTGAATGATTTGGCTTTGTTTAGGGCAAAATTTTTCTTTCACTTTTTTTAATTTACGGAAAAATTTTTGTGATTTTTTTTGTAATTTTTTTCCTACGATTTTTTGACAATTTTCATGTAAATTTTGTAGAAACCGCCCGCAGTTGACGCGCTCGCGTTTAATAACCGTGCGTACGCAATCGGATTCACTACGAAAATGTGCTGAAAACACAAATGACAAAAAGTCGCTGTCAAAATTCACCACTATTTGTTGTGAGCGAAAAATTGCCCTCTTCCATTCTCAACGATAGTGCCATTCAGTGCCGCAGGGAATTTTAAGACTTTCATGGCATCACTCACAGTGACATATTGGGAATTTTTGTGCAGACAAGTTTGGCAGTTGTCCAGATTGAATTTAAATGAATTTCATATATATATACATATATTAATCTGAATAAGAACTATAAGAAATACTAAGAAATATGAATATAATAAATTTCGGAATATCACAATTTTTAAATTCATATGAAATCAATATGCAACACTTGAACTTCTTCAAACTTGGCATCACTTAAATACACCATTGTATTCTGCAAATGTCATAGCTCAGCTGTAAAAAATTTAAAATCGCGCGAACTTGCAACAAACGGACAACTGAAGCTTCGAGCTATTGCTTTATTCTAAATTTTCATCCATCACAAAATTAATTAAAAAATTAAAGAAAAAATATATGTATCCTGTTAGTTAAATAAAAACTTTTGAATGGTAGATCAATTGTCTGTAAAAGTAAATCCGTAAACTTAACCTAAGAAAGCCTGTGGCGTCCTTGATCATTTGCATCCAAAACGAAGCCTTTGTTGGACACCAACATGTCTTCGGCCATAGCGTTGGAATGCAAGAAACTGTGCATCTTTCGTTGCCTCACCGCAGTGGCATTGAGCATCGGAATGCAGTTTCTGCTCTTGACAGTCTTTCTACTGTTCGTGAATTTCAATTTGATTCACCCCATAGATTGGATTACCGGAACATTTAGCCTGATGCTCTCTTTCTACACTTGGTTGTCGATTATGCCGCTCATCAGCGCTGTCATCATTTACGGCATCCTGCTTGGTAAATCCCACTTGGCCGTAAAGAAATATTATCCATCGCGATTTCAGTGGCTCCTGGGAACCTCGCTGCGTAAATTTACTTTCTTTGGAATACACGTTGTGGTGGGATTTTTGACTGCTTGGCTATATGCTCGTTTTCTGCATGTGGATTATACGTAAGCGATTTGATATATCTGAAAAGGAAATAACCTTATCGATCATTCCTTTAGAACCCTTCTGTTCAAGTGCTTTGGAATGGATTGCATTAACAGCCGATATACATTCCTTATTTGTGCTGGTATAGCAGCTGGCTGCTATCATTTCATAAAGGAGAACCTACGCCAAGAGCCCGAAGTAGAGTTTCCCATTATCCAAGAGGTGAAGCTAGTCAAAATTCGCTCCTTGCTCTACTCGACTGTATACAAGTCGTTATTGAAGTCATTTGTTCCGACAATGAGTTTTGCCTTTGTATACTGGTTAATCGGAGGTACGGTTAATAGACGCATCTCTAGTATTTTTGATGTGGAAGTGGACGAGAGTCTGGAATCGTTCTTCTCGATTGCGGCCAATTTCCGATTACTCTTTTACAGTTGGATTCTCTCATCTCAAATCTTGAGCAACATGCATTTGATGCAACGTTTTTTCTCTATCATGTTAGCGGAAGAGATGAATTTCGTCATTGAAAAAAATCCAGTTCTCGCAGAAGCAAACACGGAAGTGACTCTAGTCGAAGCTCTATCGCTGACACAAGTGCCAATTATACACAATTTGGCTGCTCTGGATCTCTATAACATTTCAACGAATAAACTCTCATCAAGAAGACAAGCTATATTTGCGCTTTCAATACCAGGTTCAATTATAGTTTAAAGCAATGTAAAAAATTGTTTTTATTTGACTTTTTTACAGGTGGGCATCCCTACAATTGGAATCAGATCTCCGGCCAATGTGTGAGCCTGATTAATGCATTTACTGATGAGTTGTCTTCTTCCGTTAAGAATATATCTACAATGAAGGCGACTCCTCTGTTTGCCACCGTTAAACCAAGTGCCACTGATGCTGCCGAAAAGATTCTGCTGCGCCAATATAACGAAACTTTCGGAATTCGTCGCATGATGGCTGAACCTTGCCCCTCAACGATAACTACCAATAATAACGCTCAAAAATCTTCAAATGCTTGTCAACGTTTAAACGATGCCTTCGAGCAGTTTTCCAGTCGACTGGAGGATTCTTTTCGCACCGCGTTTCGTACTATCCCCGGTTTATTCTACACGTTTGGTGAACCAGATGGGGCCAAGACTATTTTCTTGCTGACCAATTCTCAACCCATCGTATGGATTGCCCAAGGTTTGGCAGGTATATGCGCTGCTTCTCTCGTTGAGGACAAGTATGGAGTCGTACAGAGTGCCTTGCCGCAGATTATAAAAGCATTACTGAAACTTAAATTGGAACTTGACAAATTGAATAATGTGAATTTGAATGGTACTAAACTTGATCGTAATCTAATCACTTTAAAGAGTGCTGTTAAGCGCAGTCTTTACAAGATTTGTACCGTTTTCGGTGAATATATGCGTGATTTAATCGACGATGTCGATGATATGCGCAGTCTTCAGTGTTTCCTTAGCTATCAAGAAACGTGAAATTACTATTTAAATTTTTATTTGAAGCCATTTGGTATAAATTGTGTGAAATATGCAAATTGTTTCATTATTTCTTTGTTTCTGTTATCTTGTATAATTTATGTATATTAACTGTAAACAGACTGCCGCATTCTTAAAAACTCATTACATTCATAAGAAATTATTAAATAGGGTCTTATTAAAAAATGAAACACAACAATTTGTTATAATAAAATTTTCTTCAATTGAAAACATATTTATTTTTGCTTAACACGTTTTGTAACATGTCAGAACATTGTTCATCGATCACTTCGAGTATAATGAATGAAATATATTTACAGGAAAGTCTCCTAAAGCAAAATTGAATGTGTAATATAAATTAAATTAGTTACTAATTTGAAGAAACTTACAGAAAGCAAACAAGGTTTGTTTTTTTAAAACTATATTGTCATATTAAATTAAATATGCTTAATAAAATAGCTAACAATGGTTCTGCTTAGTCGAAACGCTGGGCCTGTATATCATACTTAAGCTTCGCTAATTCACTTTCAACACGCAAAGAGGCCACATTTTCTTCATTATCTGTCATTTCTTCACATTTCCTGCTATTTGTGAAAATTTCCTTTTCCAAATAATTCAACGCTCTAGATATAACACTGTCTTGATGATTGTACTGGTTTTCCGAATCATGGTTTGTGCCGGGTGATTGGTCAGGATTGCTCGAGTCGAACGTTTTGTATTCAGCAAGACGCTCTTTATTCCACCGGAAAAGTGAACGGGAATCTGGAAGGTGGGATATGAATGAATGCATGAAATGATTTGTGAACGTTATGCTTGATTAGGAGTATCGTATGATAAGTGTTAGGTTTTAGGATTTTTCGGTTATAATTTCTTTTTTCTTGGGATCTTCTGGAATTTTGATTTCAGTTGGTTTGGTTTCTTTTAGGATTGAATTCATTGGACGACCTGGGGAAAAACGTACACGTTTATAGTTTACTTAATATAAAACACAAATTTAAAGGGAACTCAAACAAATGAATGTATGGTATGATTAAGAATTCATTTAGAGGTTTCATCTTAAAACCAAAACAGAAGACGACCGAAGCAACTATTTCTCACCTATATCAGCCAACACTCGTGTCATCTCTCTGATCTGAGCGTCCTGCCTTTCTAGACGGAATGCCATCTCTGCTAGCGTATTTGTCAGTTCCAACTTTTCCTGTTTGCTGGCTTCTTGTTTCTTAAACTCATTGCTCGATTGTCTGCAAACAAACGTGGACAAACCAATTCAGTTGCAAATTCTTTAACATTATTTTTAAGCTGATTACCTCGCATATTCAAATATCAGAACACCGGCACCAATGGTGAATATAATAAACTCGCCCAGCAGATTAGAGCCCAGCTCAATAGCCATCGCCTCATTCAGTGGCGGCACGGTCACTGGTCTCCCAAGGTTCAGCGCCCACATTTTCGTCTTTACCTCCATCCAATTGTAGACTGCAGAGAGATAATATGATCAGTTTGGGGAATTGTAACCAATAGGAACACTTACATTGAGCCGGTGGCATGCAAATATAATTACGAAATACCGGACTATCCTTCGCTTTGGCCTTGATTACGTTTGCGATGGGTTTACTAATTTGCTTGATCGCCAAGACGCCCAATTTGGCGACCGGGAAAGCGCCGATTACCATCTTCTCTTTATTTTATTCAAAAATCACCACAAATTTCTCGGTTTACACGTTCAAAAAAACTTCTGGATCATTATTTCTTTGGCAGTGAATTAAGGCTAACAGCTGATACCAATGGCAATAATAAAATGTCAAATTCGCACAATTATGGCCGTACGACTTCAAAGTTTGAGTGAATAAGCATTTGAATACGTATAATTTAACACGCGTCGTCGTAATATTATAACATTTTTAGCAACATTTAGTCAAATACTTGACTCTGAAATAGAAATAAGAAGATGAATTAAAAAATCATACAAAATTGTTTGCTTACAACACAAACATTTCGCAAAGCTTTTTCGTACTATACTTCTAAACTATTACAATTAAATTGGAGAGTTGGCAGCACCTTTAGCTGCTATGTTAAAATTTGGCGCGAAACATTTGACAAGTGCGACGAAGATTTGCAAAGTTTGTTTTGAATTTGTGATAGAATTAAGTTTAAAAAGTGGAATATAATAAACATTTAATATAACATTATCGAAGATCAATATGGATGCTGAGATCGCACAACAATTTGATGAGTTAGGCATCGAACCTTCGGAAGATGTTATTGCAAAATGTGAGTCGAACTTTTGGATTCCTGTGATATATTATAACTTCGCTGTAAATATTAAAATATGATATTTTGGACATTTTAGCTGTCGAACTGTGCATTAGCTATCATATAGAGGACGCGGTTGAGTTTGTCGAACAGTGGATCGCATTCAGCATCTCGAATTTGAATGGAGCCGAACCCACGCTCGACTACCTAAACGAGTTCGAGCGCAAGGTGTTCCAGTCGAAGCGTGAGAAGGAACTGGCTGCCGCCAGCAAAAAGAAAACCAAACTACCAATGGCCATTGCAAATCTGTCGCATTTGACGGCTGCAGAAGCCAATCCACTGGCCATCTACGGTGTGGAAGGCAATGGCGACGATTATATCGGTGATGTCGATGGTGGTGGTGGAGGTAGTGGAGTGAATGACGACAACATGTTGGACTCATACAATGTGTGCAACACTCCAAAGGTAAGTGATACTTCATTAGAAATGTTTTCGTTGTATATATTTTTTAGAATTTACAATAATTTATTCGCGAGAAAATGATTTTCTCCGATCGTGATCTTTTAACCGAAACTTGTCCAATTAAATGACACTCCTGCATAAGACAAACATGAAATCTCCGTGCACTTCAAGTCCACAAGTCTGCACGGAGACCACTGCGCTTGTTCCTATTTAAATCCATTCGCATTCGACATTTACATTTCTCTTTCTCCTTGCTTTTTTGTTGGTTTCCTTTTTGCCCAAATTTGAAATTGGCTATTTGGACGTTGAAACCTTTCTTCTTCCATGCCATTTGTTTGGCAACGATCAATACCAATATCGTGAGAAACTTTGCATTCGCTTAGCTGCAATCGATGTTACTTGGAGCAACAAAACAAGAAAGTGGAGCTCAATGCACATTCACAAAGCGGTCTAGAGACAAACCGAAGAAAGCCCATTTATTGACCTCATCCATAAAATGGGCATTTGTAATCTACGATAACATTATTTTCTTCTCCATTTCATAGTCTTTGTTTTGTCTAATTCCCCGTTGACTGCCTCTTGTCTGAATAAGCTACAATTGCGCAAATGGTTCGAAATTGTAACTTTTCCATTGACATTTATTGCAGTTTAATCGTCGGCGCAGTGCAAATCGCGGTTCACATGCTACAATCGTCTTAAATCTCCCATGATAAATGCTGAATTCAAATCTGGTTAACATTTATTTTCCGATTTGTGAGCATTAATTTTCGATTTCTTTCTTCTCGTGGCCTGGCTTAAATTATAGGGAAACCCGACGACTTGTACTGTTGTTTTTTTTTCTTTTCGTAGTCGTTGGAAACATGGAAAATAAATTAAATAATGCGATTAGTTGCGCGTGGCTCTTAAATCGAGATGTTCATTAAATTTGCACGGATCGAAAGCATTAATTCTCTTCGCTATCTTGTAGATTCACCCATAGATTGTTGCTTAATATCTTGAAGTTGCAACCGCAGTTTTTTACAATACACAAAAACATTGCTAGAATTAAATGAAACTTAAAGATCCTCACACAATTCCTTAGTATTGGGTTTTGTTATACAACATTCAAAATTTTCTTTTATAAGGACTAGCCCAAGTGACTGAAGGATGAATAGTTAATAAAATTCTGCTTAACATTTAGCTGATGTGTTTAATTTGTTCTTCTACTAGTGTTTCTTCAGCTGAAACAAATTTATAAGTATGTTATTAAGTTTTTCACCTCAAGTAAAAAAAATATATAAATCAGCTGGAGTTCTGTTAAGCATATTTTATGATCGCTATTTCTTGCATGTATTTTCCCTGCTAATTGTGGTTTTATTTTTTATTGTTTCACCTCGTTTCCTTCTAAACCACAAATGCAACATATTTCTCTCGATGTAAAATTTCCATTTGTACTCTTCACATTTTTACGATTATTTTAGGTTTTTACCACGAGTCCAACACAATATAATTTCTCCTTTCAACTCTTTCGATTGTGAAGCATTTGAAGAAAGAATATTAATGTTGTTGCTGTTTTTGCTTTTGTTTTTTTTTTTTGTTTTATTGAGATTGTTATTGCCATATTGTTGTTGTGTTGCGCACTGATGCATAATTCCTACGAACAACAAAAGGAAAAACATAAATGTACGAAAAATGGAGTTAATTAGTCACTTTAGTCGAGTCGTCCCGAACCCGACCGAACCGAGTGAACGGACACGGTTCATGCTGTGGTCGTTCCTCGGCGTAGCAGGTCTTCTGGCCAAAGAACCAAACGAGCAGATCCAACGGAACAGAGTGTGAAGTGTTGAGATTTCTACAGCTTGATTAAAAGCCATCGTATACATTTGCATAGATTTCCTGATGATTTAACCCCATTTTTTGCCCCTTTAAATTTCTCCACTGCCCGTCAAAGGTAACCAAAGATGTTTATATCTCTCTCTTCTTCTCTGCCTCCCCCTTCGTTTTTCCCTCTTTCTATCTGCCTGTCGTTTCTCAAGTTTTCATGACTTATTTTCCTGTCTAATGTTTTCTTGTCAATTAAGCGACCCCTCAAATGCATGGCCGATGGATCGCCGTGAAGTGAAAGAGTTACATCGCTGGGAAGGGGAGTCCACGGAGAGGAGGGGGCGGGTCAATTATCGTCATTTGTCTGTTGCATTTCCTCTGCCATTAATTTTAATGAAATCATGCGCACGAATTTGACTTTTTCTGTAATTTACTTTAAACTTTTCTAGTTCTGCTATTTATTTGGAGTTTTTCTCTTCTTACTTTGACTCTGACTCTGTATTTTTATTATCCGTTCGTCGTTGTGCTTTTGCTTCGTGGGCCCCAAGGGTTTTTCATGTGGTGCACAATTGTGGAGCGAACGTTGTTTGTTTGCTTGCTTTCGCAGGGCGCTTCTTGCATGCCTCTGTTTCCGTCTCTTTCTGTTTCTTTTCGAATTTAATTGTTGATTTCGACTCGTCATTGTCGTCGTCGTCGTCGTCGTCATCGTCATCATCATCATCATGCTGTCATTGACGTTGTCTTGTCCGCTGCTGTTGTCGTCCTGGTCGTTGTTGTCGGCGTCATCATCACAATTCGTCAAGTTAATCGTCAACGCGTCAAACTAGCATCAGATAATGATTTCAATTCCAATTTGCGATTGCAATATGCACTCTAAGACGTTGCCGCTTCCAGTTGTTGTAGTTGCTGCTGGTGCTGTTGCCGTCGTTGACGTTTGTCTTGGTGCTGTTGGTTATTGCGCTTCTGTTGCTGATGTTGTTGTTGCAATGTTGTTTCAATGCGCATGCGTGCCGCGTTGCGTCGTCGCCATCGTCGTTTCGCATCGCATCGCATCGCATTGGAAAAGCGACGTTTCCATGGAAGCAAATCTAGTATTTTCCCCGCATTTAAGAGATTTTCGTTGACTTTGATGTTTTTGCGCCGAACAAACACTGGATTGACGCTTCTCCATCTATGTACGTCCACTGCCAACCTTCGCTGCTCCATCATTCTTCTACCACTGTTGGCGTTACTTCCTCGGTCGTTGTGTTCCTCTGTCTGTCCGTCCGTCTGTCTGTCGCTCGCTGCGCCATCGCTGACCATGGTAATGATAATGACAATGACAATGACATGAACGTGAAAGACATGTCATTTCGACATGTTCCTCCACGCTGCTTTTGTCCACATACGCTTTTTTATCTTATTTTTTAGTTGTTGGTTTTATTTTTCGACAGCGACTGCGCTCATTTGTTTTGTTTTCATCATTTGCCGCTGTTGATCATGGCGTTTCTATCGTATGCGAGTCGTATGCGTGCGAATGCCTTGATGCGTAAACAAATTAAATGTATACAACGTTCCTCGACATTTACATTTCCAGATTCGCCCGTTTTCGTTTGCGAAATGCCTTTTGCCGTTTTCCTTCCTGCTGCTGCTGCATTCGTACCAGGGATTTTCTCTATTTTACTTTATTTTACCTCAAATTTTAATTTGTATTTCTTATTTTGTACTTTTTATTTTTGCTCTTTGATTTATCTTTTCTTATTTTTGAAATTTATACCATTTTCATTTCGGTTTAATTTTTTTGGTGCAGAGACTTGTGTTTTTTATTGCATTTTTTCTTTTTACAAATCAAAATGGTGAAATCTGTTGTTTTCAGCAGTGACTAAAGAGGGAAACAATACTCGCATTCATGGCAACAGTGGGAAGATAGACTTCACATATGAATATGCGAGTTCTATTGACGTCAATAAATCAAAGTCGTTGCCATTGTTTCTTATTTATTTTCTATATTCATTACTCAAATTGTAATTTATTTAGTATATATGTTCAATTAAAGAAATCAGCACTTGATCTCAAACACCAAATCATGCATGCTTTTGGCTCAAATCGATATGAATCCCTTCCACCGTGTGACTCTTGCTCCACAGTGCCATTTCTAAGCCACCAAAAGCCATCAGCGGCTGAAACGATGCCATTGCCTTCTGCTTTCCGGCTTGATGCGAATTTTCATGTCCATCGCATGGTACCAGCCATCCAACCAGCCAGCCATCCGCCAGGGTATCTCCGTGCACGGCTCGCGGTACGACTCGGTGCCCCGTAGTCGTAGTTGCATTTTATTCAATGCTGCTGAGCGATTTTATCACACAAACGTTTACTTAAATGTGTTTCTTTTTCATTCGTTTCATTTGCTCGGGTGTTTGTTGGTTTATTTGTTTGTTTGTTTGTTTGTTGTTGCGATCATGTTGTTGTTGGTCGTTGGTTTATTTGGAACCTTCTTTTAAGGTTCAGTTGAGTTTTGTGCCGATCGTGTTGTTGTTATTGCCTTCGATGGTTGGTGCACCTCCGTGGCAAAAGGCATTTGTTCTTCAGGCTTAGATATTCACGCTGCTTCTTTGTTGCAATTGCTACAACAAACACAATTGCTACAACAAATACTCTTGCAAGTGGCAACTAAGGATCGACCGACCGATCGATCGTACCTTTTAGGGTCCGCGATGCTGTGTCCCGAGACGGTTCGAGCCAACCATAATCACTACCAAATTTTGTATCCAAACCATTGTTAACAAGAAAAAACAGTTTATATAACTAATAATATAAATCAATACATAGTTTTTAACATTTTACAAAGGGATGTCAGCAAAACTCCTGGAGGCAATGCCTCCAATGGAAGAACTTTCAGCCCTATGGTCGGTTGATGCAGGCTTTTGAACCGTTTCGTAGCGTGCTCCGTGGTCGTGGAGCGTCGCCGCCCGATATCGGTCGTTCGCACTGCAATTTGCCGGCACCAGGCAGGCAGCGTAGACTCCAGCTAGCCGTGGTCGGGCCCGGCCCGGCCTGGCCTGGCCTGGCTTCATCTTGCCCTGGTCTGACTCCGGCCAGGCGTATTATTATCGAGGGAAAAATTTACATGTAGCCAAGAATGTGTGTGCAACAGTGATTTTTTCCTCCAACCGCCCTTCCTTCCTCCCTTCTCTCCTTCCTGCTTTGTCTTCGTTGTTTGCCAGCGCAGATGCTGCGGGAAAATCACAAACATTAGAGGGCGATGGTGCTGGCGATGGCGATGGCGATGGGGACAGGGCCGAGGGATCGGGCGGTCGGGCGGTCGCAGAAATACATTGATAATTTATGCGCGCATAGAGTTGAAATAAATCATTGATTTCGACCCCTGAAGTCGTCAGATCCGCAGTCGGTCTCGGAGTGTAGAGAAAGAAAGAGAACGAGATGGATGGAGCAAGATCGTTGGTTTTGGCTCGAAGAGATCAAAGGATAGGCAAAATAGTCGTAGCCAAGTAATCATTATTCCTTCATTCTTACCAATTACAAAATAAATTTCTTTGTTTTTCTCAAACTGCCGCCAACTGGAGTCGTAGGAACGGATAAGTTCATGATGATTGCGTGACTCCCGATTATCCTGCTGCCAAAACACTTTGGGGCGAGAGAGAGACCGAAATTGCAGGGAACCCGCGACCTCTGACAAGCTTCCAGCGAAGCGTTTTCTGATGTTTACTTCATTTCGAAGTCCTCATCATCATCGTCATCATCATGATCGTGGGTTATGCGCCCGGCGATCGATGGCCGACGATTCGGTTTTGGTTTTGGATTTGGATTCGTTGCGACAGCAGAAGGTTTTTAGCGTGGCTTCTGATGTGAATTTCATGTTCCACCAGAGTTATGAGTGTCTGTAGATCGGTGCAACAATAACAGCAACAACAACTCAACATTTCATTCCCTTCGATCGACTGCCACATACCTATATTGTGCTTCATTGCCGTTGTTTTGACTCTTGCCATGCAAGTATACAAGAAGCCAAACATCTCCCGGCACTCATACATCGATGTTGCAACATCTCGTTCGCCGATGCCATCAGCAGCAACATCAACATCGACATCGCCATCACCATGGCCGTCTTCACTTTGCTGAGCCCTTTTGCGGGAGGAACATAAAAGAAAACAATTTTCGAAACACAAGATATATGGTGAATGAATGCAAGAAGAAGAGACCAGCAGGAGAACTAAGTCATTGCGAAGGCGTCCGTCCCTCCCTTCGTCGCTGCCACCTTCATCTCCTCCACCATTTTGTATGTGTCGCCGGCAGTGGGGAAGCCGAGCCGCAGCAGCAAGTATATAAATCTACGTTCCTCCAGAGGAGTACTTCATTCGCTGGAAGAACATCGTCGTGCAACCGAAGGCGTTTTGTGCTGTTGAACCTGCTCGATTTGCAAGCCACAACATGGCATTGCCATCGCCATTGCCATCATCATCATCATCATCTCGACATCGCCATCGTCATTATTGCCTTCTTCCGCATCCACCCAATGATCGTTGCTATCGTCATGGCCATCATCATGATTGTCTCATGTGCCGTGGCCCCAAGTGCTTGCCGGTACCGGTCACCGCAACACACGCAAGCTCCTACCCATACCCACACGCAAACGCACACAGAGAGAGGGGCAGAAGAGAGAGAGATAGAGATGGAGAGGAGCATCACCTTAGCATCAAGACAGTAACAACAAAAACTGAAATAAGAAGAAGAGTCACTTAACAACAACACACAAAAAGTGGTTGGCAACCACCTGAAGATCATGATCAGCCATAGCCCAGCATCGGCAGACACCGACTCGCTGTCGATGTCGAAGTCGAAGTCGAGCTGAAGCTGGAGCTCGCGCCACCAACCTCTTGAGGAGGCCGGCACCGCCGGCTTGAACTTGAGCTCCAGCGCTTGGTACAGTAGACCAGACCAGACCAAGCCATACCAGTCGAGACCGTTGCGCTGTTCAACGTTCGATGTTCTTGATGATGCAAAGAATGCTGCAGAGATCGGAGAAGAAGAACAAAACGAAACGAAATGAAATGAAAGACACAAGAGGAAGCATGGACGGCAATACCAACAACAACAAAACAACATACTACAACAAAAAGAGTTATTACCTCTTTCTTTAGGTTTTGTTGTTGGTGGTCTGTGGCAAGTCAAAGATCTCCACTACAAGATCGTTTTAATAATATTTCTTCCCCTTCTATTTTCTGGCATCATCCGTCCATCCATCTGTCTATCCCTTCGTTGGTCCATGCAACCATCCATCCATCCAACGATTCGTCCGTTCGTTTGTGATTTCTTTTGTTTTCATCTATTATTAATTCTGTATGTTTTCGTCTGCTCGTTTACAATTTTCTGCCTCATCATTCTTGGTAACAACTTGAACTTGCATTATTTTTATTACCCTTGGTTTTCCTATTTATATTAACTTATATAAATACATATAGATTGTTATTAGTCTGGTAAATCTATTGTTTTCTCTTCGGATAAAATTAAGAGGAGAGAATACGATTCATTTCATTGGTAAGCGAAAACTTTCAATGTAATTAAAAAATTCTCGACACATAAATAATGCATCAGGGAGGAAGTTTTTGATGGGCAGGGATCAGGCTTCGTGAGATGGTTACTTCTAGTCTTTGTCGATCCCCTGGGAAATCCACCGTCCTATTTATGGAGCTCATGTGGTAAAAAGTCCCTTAAAGAGACGGTGATATTTTCAATTTTTTCATACATCTTCCGATCTTCCCTTTTAAAGTCCCAGCTTATGTTCAGCTCCTTCCACTGGAATCTAGTCTGGTCTTTGCGGTCAATTGGAGACTTACCATGACTCTCTCAAACTAATCCCATCCTACTCTCCACATACAGCCAAGCCATCCGAGTACCGCGTGAAATTTTCCCCAATAAAATAAATAAGATTTCCTTTTATCGTTCATTCGAGACTCGATTCTCACAACTCAAATCGAGCTCCCCAAATCCTCTCAATCTCCAAGAGCCCCCATAATCGTTCTCTCTCCACGATCTCCCTCGATTTCCAGCTTGCTCTCAATTTCTGTACCTCTGTTTCTCTCGATCTCTACCCCTGTTTCTCAGATCTCACATACATAAAGTATTTTATGTTTTTCTGCTTTGGCCAATGTTGCCAATTTGGAGTTGCTCGTTGTGTGAATCTGGTGAAAATACAATTATAAACTCATATAAGGCATTCGATTCTCTCATTCTCCTCCTCATGGGGCCCATGTACTTCTCTCCACGTTGTTGTGCTTGTTGTTGTGGAGGAAGCCCCAACTCTTCGATTCTATATAAAATATTGGCAGTGTTGCCGCGCTTCTCCTCCATGCATTGCTACATCGAGAGCCTCGACCGATCGCACGCGATATCCCTCTCTCTCTCTCTCTCTCTCTCTCTCTCTTAGTTCGTCTGCATCATCTGTCGTCTCGGTTGGACTTTCTGTCGAAGTTCGTCCGTCCTCGCTCCGGTGTTGCGAATTGTGTGCGATTTGGCCGATTTGTTACCAATGTTGTGCATATGTTGACTATTTTCCTCCTCAGATGAGTGGCCAGACGGCGCTATGTTCGATGGTTGGATGCCGGGAACGCTGGATGGATAGATAGATGGATAGGTGGTTCATTCTTTCGCTGGTGGTTTGGCAATATTGAGGGTTCGATGTTTTTGCTGTTGACGATGCTGTCCTTCTGCTCCTTTCCGCTGTTGTTTGTCTGCCTTTGCCTTAGTTTCCTTTGGTTTTTGTCGTTTGCCAGCACCTTTTTTCCTGTTTGTCGATGTAATATTTTTATTTATAGTGTAGACATTTTTTGTTTTGTCCATCTATATTTTTGTACATCCGTACATTCGTGGTCTTCTGGTTGAATCAGCTCTTACTCGCGCGCGTAGCCGATTGTAATTATTGTAATCAACTCGATCGTTCGTTGATCTGAACGATCCGACCGCTGAGACGTCGTCGCAATCAGTTGTCTGTCTATGCTAGTATGGTCGCTTGTCGTTCCCCAGACTCTGGCAGCCGGTCGGACTCAGTTTTCTTTAGGCTCAGTCTAAGACAGGCTCCTCCTCGGCCACGACCGGCGATTCCCACTAAGAGTCAGAGTCAGAGTCAGAGTCTTGGTGATGGACTGGGATTGATATATAGCCGTAATGTTGTGTAGATATGCTGGCTTAACTTGATTGACTTGAGCCATGCTGGCCATGTTGATGTCGACGCTTGATCTTCTATATACAAAACAATATATTTATATATTCTTTTTCGTTTTTTATAACCGCCGTCGTGCAATTCTCACGATCGTTTGTTTTGTCTTTTCCGTATTTCGTTTTGTGTCGTTTTGCTTCGCTTTGCTTTTTGTCATTTGGCTGTCGAGTTTTTCCTTCTAACTCTTGATAATTGATTTGTGGGGGAACAAGTCATTAGACTTTGAAATTAAACGTGATCTGAAATTGGCAAAGTTTCACAAACACGCCAAGACCGACCAAGTGGTTGCTCTGTTAATGTCGTCGCCGTCGTCGTCTTCGTCTTCGTCATTGGCGTTGTTTTTGTCGTCGTCGTGGCTGTTGCTGTTTGGTGTTGGTGTTGGTGTTGCAATCTGATCTGGATGCAATGGGAGAATTAATGACGCAGTCACTTCACTTAATTCGCTCACGAAACTGAGCTTCCTTTGTTGGTTTTTGTTATAGCCGCTTTCTTTTTCCACTTTTTTCCCTTCGCTTAGATTTTCGTTACATGCATCGTCAAAGTTCTTTCGGATGAGGCTGGCGAAGCTGCCTGGAAATCCTTTCACTTCTCTGTCAGCCATAAAACTCAGTTTCTTTCATCCATTACTTTTCTTGCCATTACTCTTCTTATTTTCCGCGTCGTCGTCCTCCTTCTCCGTTCCGTTGCTCCTCTTTACGATTCTTCGTTCTGAGGCCAGCAAGTTTTATTGCTTGGCAACTGACAACACTTCCATCATTATTGATGACTTCGAAATTCTCCTCTTGCTCGTTTTTGCTCTTCACCTCTCACCTCTTCCACTCCTTCCTGCCTCCTGCCTCCTTCTTACCTCACCTTCTTGAACCCATTTCTATGATGGGCCTCCTATGGGCTGCCTCCTTCCTCTTCGTCTTCGTCTTCCTCTGCCTCTTCCTCTTCCTCTTCTTGTTCTTGAAGGTTCTGTGGATGCTGCTGCTGCCAGTGGTCTCGTGTTTTGATTAACTCTATCTAGGCTTAAAAATTTCCTCTGGCCATCATTATTATTTTCAAATTTCTTTACTTCTTCTCTTCATCTTCTCCTTTCCACCTTCCCCTGGTTTCCATTGTTTCCCTATTTCTATTGTATCCTATACTCACATTGTTTTTGTTCATATTTTCCATAGAATACGTTTTATTGAATAGTGAGACGAAAAATAGTTGGAAAGAGAAAACAAAAACATTGATTGATCGTTCGCGCACTTCAACATAAACCAATAAAAAAATGCTTTTCTTGCTGTAGTTGCAAGAAGTCAATTCTCTTTTCCTCCTTCTCCCGCCTTCCTTAAAAGGCGTAAAATTTTATGTGTTTCGAAACATTGAAGTTTCATTTTGCAGGTACGATCGGGTCGTGCACCAGGACGGATTTTATTCCTTGGATTTATATTTATTCGTTATGGAAATCATTCTGTTCCATGCGATTTTGTTTACAAATATTTTCGATTATAACTCTGCAATTTTTAAGAAATTTTGTTTTTTCTACCTTTCTGCTCCACGGCGTCCTCATTCGCCATCCTCCGTACCTCTTGCATGTGCCGTGGTTTTTTGGACCAATTCTCTGTGACATATAAACACATACATGGATGCGAATAGACAACACACACACACACACTTACGTGCACATTTGTTACCACATGCAAACAGAGTCTGGAACTTTTTTGAGCCGTTATTTTTGTAGCTGTTTTGTTCTTGCTTTGCTTGCTTCGCTCCCCTTTTTAATGATGTTTTTATGTTAATTCATGCTGTTGGTACATATATTCATTTTGGTTTTTTGGGCATTTAGTGTTATGTTTGTGAATTTATTAATGCTGTTAGTACGGGTTTTAAGTTGGTGGCTTTTTGTTTCAGCATAATGTCGTCGCATGTTTTTGCAACTACCAGGAGCTTCGATTGACTTTACATAACTTGTAACTAGCAACACCAAAACACTCTTAGCTGACACAAAAACAAATACAATATCATTTCTTTATACATGTATGTATGTATGTATTACACGTACGTACATACAACTCACTCCCCACGCAGTCCCCACCGCTCCCGAACCCCTGCCCTCGCCGTCGACGCCACCACTGGTCAACGCCACCGCCGACGTCGCCGCTCGCACACGTACCCGCGTCCTAAGCCGGTATCAAGTACTCTCTCGCCGATGCTCCAATCTCTCAGCTCTCCTCTCCGCTCCTCGCCGCTCCCCTCCTCTCCAACGCCCCCTATCGCCACCGCCGCCGCCGCTGTCGCCGTCGTCGTCGGCCGGCATCGCCGTCTCCTTCGCGGTGCCGTTCGTTCGTCGTTCTCTGTCGGTTTTTCGACAAAACTGGTTTTTTTCGTACATTTGAAGATTTTGATTATTGCTTTTTTTCGTCATGGTTCTGTTCGGTCTCGTGTATTTGTTGTTGTTTGGTTTTGTCTTCTTGTTTTTGTTTTTTGTTGTTTTTTCGTCGAGTCGTGTGTTGTTGCTGGTTTGGACCCAACTAACTGAGGCCATGGCGGTCGCCGAGGTACAGCTTTTGGCTGTTTCTTAGCTTGGCTTCTTTTGCCATTTTGAATTTGAAATTGTTTAGAAGCCTCAGCATGTCGTTGAGGGAGCTCCTCGACGTCAAAGGAAGTGGGCGATTGTGCTTGTGCCTGTTGTTCTTGTTGTTGTTGCTTTTATTTTTACCCAACTTTTTCTCTATTTATCTCCCCTATGTACACAATGGATATAGGTAGGTATATAGAAAATCGGAGTAGGAAAAAGTCGCGGCAAACGGACAAAAAACGAAACGAATCAAGAGGCTGGAAAATGATCGTTAGAACAAGTCTTATGTTGGCCGCTGCTGCTGCTGTCGCTGTCGCTGCCGTTGGTGACTCTTCTCACAGAACCCGGTTTCGACAGCGCGCAGAACCCGGTCGTTGGTCGGTCGTCAGCGTCTCCTTCTGCAATAAAATGCTATTGAACTCTGTGAACTTTGCCATTTAAAATAGCGCAAAATGGTAGTTATTGTTATTGTTGTTGTTGTTGTTGTTGCTTGATCTTCCTGCCCAGCGATTGAACTTATTTTTTGGTTTTCCTTGCTGTCCTCTTCAGTTCAGTCGACCATTGTTTTTGTGGAAAAGTTTATGGAATGCTCGTTAGAAAATATTTTATCACCCATAAACGTTTCAGGAGACTCGGCTGCCTCCTGTAATAATGTGTGGTGCTGCCACGTTTCTCGATACCGATCTTGCCGTGGCCCATTGTTTTCGCCTCCACGGCGGCCTGCTGCAGGATCGAGTTAATAATGTACTCTCTCTCTCTCTCTCTCTCTCTCTCTCTCTCTCTCTCTCTCTCTCTCTCTCTCTCTCTCTCGACACTTGGCACGAAAGGAGCCCACGACGTGTAGTGGAGAAGTATTTTAAGGCCATGCGAGTGGAGTTCGCGACTAAAGGTGGGGGTTGAAGATCGTGTCGGTGATCGTTTGACTCCTTCACATGGCGCAGTTTCGTATTATATAGGAACAGTGTTGAAAATTTCAACATTTCTACTGGCTCATTGGCCGAAAGTCCACAGCTATGTGTCTATTGTTCATAACTAAAGGTGTGCAAAGATAATATTCAAATATCATGAAAGATTTCATAAAGATAATAAGTAGAAAACAAAAGTTTGGAGTAACTTTTTAGGCCATGCGATAATATTTATTTGTCGTTTTGGTTTTGTTTGTTTCATTTCTCGCACAGTATTATAAAATCCATTAAAAATGTAAAACAATAAACGACATCGTAAACTCTAAAAATAGGTGTTAATTCCTCAGTCTCCAAGCCTTATGCCAAAAACAAAGAAGATAATCAAACAAAGAACCCAGAAATAGCCATCATCAGTTAACGGTTTCTTAACTCATCCCCTTTAGCATCTTTTTTTGCTTTAGGCGAGTCTTAACGAAATGTTGATATGCTTCCCGTAGAAGATTCGATTACAATTTCAAATTTCGAAGATTTTCCATTACACGACCTCTCTTGACTCAGTTGCCGAAAACTGAAGACCCGGGAGCGTTTGTCTGTTTTTGTCAATATTTAAATAATTTTTGGTTTTTTGCCTACGTTGTTATTGTAACTTGAGGCACGTTTGCGTCACAAACTTCTGGCTTAAATTAAAATAATTCATTTCGTGTTGAATTTCGCTCAATGAACGTTGTTGCTGTTGGTGTTTCGTTGACACCCAGCAACTGGGGCCAGAGACGCAGCAAACACTTTGTAAGTCACTGGACTTGAACACATTCATTTGTCCATCTGCCTGTCTGTCCGTCCTGGCGGTCGTCAGTCATTCAACTGCGGGCACACGCGTCAATGAGTTTCATCTGGGCACAGGAAGAGGGAAGTGTTTGTGAATTGTGTCACCGCGAGGAACCCATCGACCGATCGACGGACGGTCGGACGGACGGACAGAAGACCCGCTGGGCAAACAGGAGGACTGCGGTTGGGAGGGTGGGCGACATTAGGGCCAGCTGACGAACGACGATATCTCTTTCGAAGCGATTGCAAACTACTGTCAATATATGTGCCTCCGTCTCGTTCGCTCCGCTGTCGGTCGGCGGTCGGCGGTCGGCGGTCTGTCGTTCATGAATTCGACGGTGGACGATCGTTGATCGGCGATAACATCTCCACTCGGGGAGAAGTCATAAAATAAACAAGAAGCGTTGCCATGCTGATTTTTACAAATGAATGTAAATGTAAATCCAAGCGAGATGTCACTCCCAGCCATCGTCCTATGTCCGTCTGTCCGTCCGTCCCTCCCTTCCTCCTTCAATCCGTCGACCGTTGGTCTCTCCATCCGTCCGCTCGTCTGTCCATCCATCCGCCTTTCTATCTGTCGTCCGCTGTGGGCTCCCAGTGCTCCTCATTCGCAGTCTCATCCTCATCATTCTTCAGTCTCTGCCGTTCAGATTTGCAAGATACATGAGTTTACGTTTTTCTGTTTTCCGTTTTTGGTTTAATTTGTTTTTTTGCCTTTGTTTTTCGTTTTTGAAGGGAACGAACGATTTTTCGTGAATCACGATATCGTTCGTTATCAGTTCTTCTCTTGAATCGATTTCTCCCTTTCCCATTCCCATTCCCGTTCCCCTCCTCCTGTCTTGTCGCCCGCTCCAAGAGTCGCTACACCCACCTTTTGTCTTTTTGCCCGTCGTCGATCGCCGTCGCTCGCTTGTCGGTTCTTTGGCAGTTTTATTGTCTTGTTCTTCCGATCGTCTGATCCAAATCTTAACTCCGGAGGAACTCGATATCCGCACAAGGTTTTTCTGAAATTGTAAATTCAAAATGAACATCATTTATTTCCTTATTTTTCTTAAACTGCTTTTATTGGAAATTTAGTTTCTCTTGAGTATATTCAGATTTTTTTTAGTTATAAATATTTTTTTTGAAAATTTCTTTATTTTTCTTAAACTGCTTTTATGAGAAATTATAGTTTCTCTTGAGTATATTGAATTTTTTTAATTTAGAAATAATTTTTGTTGAGCATTTTTAACTGAAAATTTTACCTTCAACATTTTTGCAACCATTTCAAAAAATGTCTTTAGTTTCTGAAATTATTTCAGCATTTGCATTTTTATTTAATAAAATCACAGGTTAATCGTCATAACCTATTTTGTGAAATATTTCTATAAAATCGTATGTCTGATGAAAGGGAGCATTTGCTTTTCCAGTTTGACTGGACAACGATTCCTTGAATGGACCTTCGTACTGAGAAGACGTGCTTTTTAGAATTACCAACGAACGCAAAATTGGAATAATCTATCCGTGGCTTCCTCTAACGACTCTGCTAAATAATTTGCTAATTATGAGCTATTACTTTAAAGACATGCCATGCCATTCGGCGTATGTCTTCCGCTTCTGTTGTCTTCGTCCATTCACTTCGCTCTACTCCTGCCATTCTCTTCGCACTGCGGCCCCTCGCCAACTCCTCCACTTGCAACACCGAACAATGAGAAGAAGAGTTTTGCAAACTTGTAATAATTGCAATTTTTCTCACTTGCATTTTTCCATACGATGACTCGTCGTTGCCGTCGTCATCATCGTCTCCACTTGACTGGCGAACCGAGTGACGAACTGACAGACGGACGGACAGACGAACGGACATGCAGAAAGACTCGAGTGCAGTGTAATGCAATATTGTGTCGTACGGACATCTGTATGTGCAGGCGCACAGCATATCTGTCCGCATAGCCGTGCTGTTCACCGAGCTCAATTATATTGAATGCAATTTTACACAATTAGGTTGTTGCGCATGTGTCTGTGACACAATGATAAGAAATTAATTTATGCCTTCAATACGATCCGTCTCTGCTTTATATCTTCTCTTATTCGTGTAAGTGTTTCTCAAAGAGGGACTGAGAGGGGGCGATTGTCTGTCGCTCTCAGGTCGCTTCAATAACCCCTGATTAGCTGTCCATCGCTACGGAATCGCTCGCTTCCCGCTCGAGAACGTGTCAATGGGCGGTTCTGCAAATTACGATTCCATCCATCCGCCTGATACTGGTCATCTATATGCATATATCGGATGTCTGTCAGACCGCAGATATCACCGCGTATATCGGCGATATCGGCAGTAGTTAAATGCGATTACATTGTGAAAAATGAGTTGCGAAAATAAATCAACGGAGATCGAGACCATTTCAATAAATTTCTCCATCCCCCTGCCTCCTCCTCCTCCTCCTATCTATCTGTCTGTCTGCGTATACCGCAGATATACATTTGTTTGTATATGGACATACCGCACATTCGTATATTCAATTTCAATAATTTCAACGTCTCATCAATTTTCATTTCGTTCCTTGGCAAATTTTTTATACCTTTGTTGTTGTTGCTGCTTTGTTGCTGTTTCCATTTCGTTTGATTTTTCGATTTGACTGCCTGCCACAGTTTTATTCGTTTTCCCGTCTCTCTCTCTCTCTCGTTCTCGGTCGCCCTCCCTTGCTCGCTCTCTTTAGTATTTTTGTTTTTTGTGTTTTTAGTTTGTTATTATTTCTGCATTGTTGTGCTTCTCTGATCCGTTATTTCTTGCAATCGACTCTTTCGCTTCTATTGTAATAAAATGAAAACCATGCAATTATAATTTGCAGTTGTTGCTGCTTCTGTTACTGTGTTGCTTGTAACAAATTTTCAATTAAAAATCAAATTACAAAATTGCAAAACTCAATGATTTTATTGCTGTCTTTTATTTATTTTTCGTGCTATTTTTCGATTTCCATTCTTCATCAGTGCATTTCATAATTTTATGATATTTTGGTTGGAAACACGACGACGATGAGTTGACGAAAACAAATTGAGAGAGGACAAAAAAACAAAAAATATGCAATTATATTCTGTGGAAATCGTTGTCGACGAAGGTTTCGGTTCAAGTTAATTGAGGTTAAACAAATTTTTTGAAATTAGTGAACGATGATTTTGTTCTAAATTGAATTTAGAATCGATTAAAATATTTCTTTATTTCCATTGTTTTTTTTTTATATTTTACAGTCGGTTTATCTGTCTGACTGAAATATTTTTGTATGCAAGATTTTTAATGAACTTTTAATGAGTTTTTGATATTAGTGAACATAACAACTCCTACTAACGAAATCCTCACTCCTCATTAGCCGTGGCTACGTCGATCACTCCTTTGATCCGGATTAATTGAAAATGTCCCTCCAGGGAAAGGGCAGGAAGAAAGAATGAAGTAATCACGTCGTATATCAGTGATGATAATCCCTCGTCCTCGTCCTCGGCTTGTCGTCCGATGCCTGCTGCCTGCGATCGATAAGGGCAACGGTGGTGTGGCTCGGTCGGTTGATGCGGAGCATGCGGATGGCGGTAGCGCCCTACAAAGTGGTACCGAAGCAGCATCGAACACTCGATAGAAATCTCTAATCATCATCATCATCGCCGTCCCCGTCGTCTTCATCATGACTTCTTTTGACACCGAAGCGTCGGGACGTCAGTCAGCACTTCTGTAGAACTCAAGTGGGTCGGGTCGTCGGCTTAGTTTTAATTTCTCGAGTTCAATTTTCAACCACTGCCACCCCTGTTACGAGCGTCGATGCATGGATGAGGAATCGCCAAGAGGATCGGGAGAGGAGAGCGGAGATGTAGAGTTTGAGGCAGAGGCAGAGGTAGAGACGTAGAGATCTGGAGTGAACCCTCGGGGAGTTGCATGAGTTTTGGAAGCACCAACGTTTCTTCGTCTTCTTTGTCGACGTCGTCGTGTTCGACGTCCTTCTTCGAGTGTTGTTGCTGTATGCGTGGTTGTTTCGTGTTGTACTGCGTCATCGTTATTAGTTTTTGTGATTCCGTGACGTTTACGTTATCGTTTCGATATACCTTTGTTATTTCTTTCTCGACTCTTGCTCGTTGTTTTCATTATATTCTTCCGTGCGATCCTTCTGCCTGCCTTCTTTTCCTTTGCCGGCTTCTGCACCGGGCTCTTGTTTTCATTGTGAGACGATCGTGGCTTTCGAGACTCGAATATCGGTCGATCGATCGACTTCATACCTTCGGCCGATCCGCTTCAGAACCCAATAATACTTATTTAATGTAAATGTTTTTAATACATTTGTGCTATTACTTATTTATTTGCTGTAGTTGGAGCCCCGCTCGTTGTCCGCGTCTTTTGCGTCTCCCCCTTTGGGCCCAGCCGTGCTACGCTTGGCGAGTCATTTGCGCTGTTTTCCGCTCTCTCGCTCGCTCGGTCTCTTGCTCTCTTCCCGCTCCCGCCCTCTCTCTCTACACCATGGCCTGTTGCCGGCAATACCATGAGCTCCAGCAACAAACCCAACATTCGTGATAGAAACCGGGCATCTACAATACTGAGGGTGTGTGTGTGTGTGTGTGATTGTATACGAGTGTGCATGCGATTGTGTTTATGCGAGATACGAGAGCGCAACGAACCCTTCGTCGTGTACGAAAAGTCCGGCACAAACACACACACACACTTGCACACTCATACCCATGAGAGAGAACACGAAGCAACGATCGGGCATCGTGAGCGAAACGAGCGATTGAAGAGATACTCGGGCCCATATATTTTAACGTAGCGTCATGTTGTTGTTGTTGCTGCTGCTGTTCCTCACAATGTTGTTGGTGTTGCTGATCGTAGTGTAGTTGTTGCTGTTATTGTTGGGGCAGTTGTTTATACAACAACAACATGGCGTAGCTAAATATCGATTGTATGTTTGAATTTGTATTGTATTCAGTGTAGTTGTTGTATTTGTTGCTGTTGCCTGGACTGTTGGTATTGCTGTTCGTCGCTGGTGTTGTGTGGTGGCTGTTGTTGTTGTTGTTGTTATTTTGACCGTACACATCTATGGTTGGCAGCACTGCAGGCAGGCCAGCAAGCGAGCGAACAACAAGCGGCGGCAACCAAGCGATCGAGCGTGCTAGCAGTTTGTTCCTGAAGCAATTTTAAACTAGAGTTTAGTCTTATAAGAGAATTGTTGGTGTGCAGATCGTGCGGTTTTCCGTTCCGTAACCCAAAGTCCAAGCCCAAGCCTCTGAGGTCTGGCACAAAAACCCTCAAACATTCGACCGATCGTTTCACAGACCTCAAGAAACTCTTGAACCAACAACGTTATTTGTTTTAACTAAATTTAAACGGATTTAATAGTTTAGATTTAAAGAGTAAATAATTAAAAACATAAACCAGTGTTGCACGATCTTTGTAAAAACCGGAAGTTCCTTTTTTTGTAAGAAAATAATCCGTATTTTTGAAAATGTTTGTTGTAAAACGTGCCAAAATTTTGTCCAAAAACTTTGAACATAAAAGAAAAAACGCTAAGTGGACTCGATACGATCGTCGTCTTCGGACGCCGAATGGGCGTGCAAAAGAGAGAAAGAGAGAGACAGAGATAGAGAATTTCTGCATAACCTTAAAATTGTAACCGCAAAATTTAAATTCCTCCAATAAAAGAATAAGAGAAAATCAAACAAAACTCAACAGAACGAAACGGAACAAAAGGACGTAAAAACCAAACGACAAGAAAAATGTGTGAAGAAATCAAATACAACGAACGAACGATAGAGGAGAGATAAAGCGAGAGGCAGAAAGAGAGAATGAGAGAGAGAGAGAGCAAGGGAAAAAAACACAAACGAAAGAAAGAACAAAGAGAGAAAGATGGAAAAAGAAACCTTTTTATAATCAAGATAATTGTTATATTTTTCGCAACTTGATACGTTTTTAATTCAATAATAAAAAAAACTATATGTATATATTACAGTACATGGAGGTCGTGTGAAGGAACGCGATAATAAATTATATACTTGCCTTTATATTTGTACATACCCTGGGTATATACCCGAGAGATCACTTATTGCCGACTTACACTCTCTCTCGGTCTCGCTCTCTCGCGCCGTGCGTCTCTCCTTCTATTCTACACTGTATGCGCCCAAGAATCCACGCACACAGCGGCGATAAAATAATAATGAAATAAAGGAAACACGGATCAGTTCGGCGGGAGCGAAGCGGCGAGCGTGAATCAATGCAGAGAGCGCTTCCAGAGAGGGAGAGAGCGAGAGCGAGGGAGCGTTTGGAGCAACAATTTCTGCTGGAGAACAATTTTCCCCTCCATCCACTTGGCCGATGGCCGGTCGACTCGTCGTCGTTGTGGTTGTTTTCGTCGTAGTCGCTGCTGTCGTCGTCGTCGTCGTCGTTGTCGTCGTTCCTGCACGATCAGCGATATATAGAATCTTTTTGTAAACTGTATTTATAACGATATCGCCGTTGCTTCTCTGTTTTTGTTGTTGCTGCTGTTTTCCCCATATTATCATCGTAGTCATTTCTCGCAGCAACAACAATGGTATCAGCAACAAACACCGCCATCTTCGTCAACAACAACTCATTGGAAATTGAATAGAAACGGAAATATTGCGTGCTAAAATTTTTCAACAACGAAACGAAAAAACAAAAACACAAGTTTAACAAAGCAAAACGATACGAAACGAAATGAACAAGAAAAGGAAACATTATTTTTCCATGAACTAATGTTTAAATATTAAATCAAATTTTTCGAAATTTGTTCGAAATCGCAACGATGATACAACAACAAGTACATGCCGAACTCAACATCGCCAGCAACAATCAACATTGTCGCCGCCGCCAACGCCGACGACGTCGACATCAACACGAAGTTAAGAAAGAGTCTCAGTTATCGGGTAAATTGTATATCCATATATAAACTTCGCCCCAAGTATGCAGTTTATGTATAGTGCTAATTTAGTTGGGCATTTTTTTCATGCGAATATCAGCAGTTTTTCGAAAGCCCTGGAATATTTTCGCTGTGTTCTCGTAAATTTAAATTTAAAATTTAAATCGTTTTTTGTACAAAGATCGTTTCACTGTTTGTATCGCAAGAAATAACAACGAATAACACAAGCAGAGTAATCGCAAATCGTTTTTGGCAAGATAATCATGATCATCATGACATTATCTATGTACAAGTAATTATCTGTAAAATTGTCTCTACAATTGTCCACAATTAAGAACGTTTTTCTACGATTTTCTATCGTTGATATCATACACACAAAAACTATGATTAATTGTCTGCATTATCTGTTGATTATTTCTTAATTAAGCAATTAAAGGATTGTTTTTAGTTCTTGCCGCGATTCCAGAGTAAACACGATTACGTTCTGGACGTATCAGAGTCCAGTCGCTCTCGCTTCCTGGTCTGAAGTGCTCCTCCTGACCCAGGGTGTGTTTTGAGATCACCTCGGCTATCGAAAGTCAACCCGCAGAAGCTTCCAGTTGCACTTTCTGTATGAATTGGGTTTGTGGTTCTCGTCGGCTTTTTACTTCGAGCTACTTAAGCGAGAATTTTGAATAGTTTCGAAATAGAAAAACGCGTTCCAACGACGAAACCAGTCCAGACCACTCTACATTAAATATCAGCTAATGTTTGTACTTTCGCGCCATTTCCTTAAATAAGCACTTTGACTGATAGCGAAAAGTATTATCAATTAAAATGCTTTTCTGTGTTGTTCTTTTAGCGTCGTTCGTCTGTATTTAGCGAAATACGAAAATATTTCATTAAATATTTAATGGCATTTAATTGCGAAACAAACTTTGAAACGATTTTTCATTTTTTTGTTTTTTTAGTTCATGCAGTTTTTGTTATTGTGTTTATTCAATTTAGCTAGTTAGGGTTCATTTATACTATGCAGGATTCTTTAACTAAGTAGGTTTATTTTCTGTGTTCAATTTTCACAATTCTGCTGTTTTTAGTGGGTGAGGGTCCAGTGTTTTCACATTGATTTTTAGTAATTGTGACTAGATCCACACTCATTAAAAACGCCAGTTAAAGCAGTGAATTCAAGCCCCTACCCAAGTAATTATTCTCCTATTCAATTTTATTTCTTTTTATTTGATCTTATTTTATTTGAAATGACGTGTTGGCAACCGTGGCGACAGCTTGACGAATTTCCCTCGCAATCCTTTACCTGTCTGCTGGTGGGTATCGCGACGCAAGACTCACCCCTGGTCACCCTGACGACTCGCCATTGACTCCGGCCACTCCAGAAGTTTTAGGCCGAGGGCTCGGACGCGGCCAAGCGGCACCTTTTGTCCCTCTCCTGCATGTGCATGGTAATTTATACATAAGTACCCAAGGTCCTTCCGCCAAGGTCCCACGCTGCGAATCCTCGGTGGTGTGCGTGCGTGCGTGAGTGTGTTGGTCGGACTGTTCCATGCGATTAGCATATTTCACCGAAATTCCGTTACTGACGCCCTTGAAGCCCCTAAACTGTAGCTAGATAATAAATTTAGAAATTTGCATTTTCTGCACCCCTGCGTTTTGCCCGTCAGTTCCTTCCTGCCGTCTGTCTCTCCGTCTGTCCATCTGCCTTTCTGTCTCTCTCGGTTGGTTATTTGTCCTCCTGTGACTCTAATAAAATTCGTACGCATATGCTTCGGAAATCTGTTTCCTGTTCCGACTTCGCGTTGTAATTATATTTCCGTTCTTCTTTCGGAGGGAAGGTTTTTTCTGTTTTTTTTTTTTTTTTGTTGTTTTTTCTTGAACCATTGGTATTTATTTGTTTCCGCCCCTGTTTCACGGCCTTCGCTCCGTCCACTCGTTCTCCCCTCGGCGTCTCGTGATCGTTCCATCTCTCTCTCTCTCTCTCGGTTTCCGTTGGTGCGACTCGCGACGAACGGCGTCCGAAGAGCAGCGCGAAAATCCTTCGTCTGTGAAGTTGTGGAAGGAGAAGAAGAGGAAGAAACACCTGCTCTCGAATGAGATACCTTTATTTTCGAGTAATTTTTTCCGTTTCTTATTTTCCATTTCTTTCATTTTGTTTTTTCCCTTTTCCCTTCGTTGTTGCTGCTGCTGCTGCTGTTGATGATGATGATTCCTCATATTTTTCGGCTTAATTATGCCTGAAAATGACTTTAGTATTTTCTTTTTTTCGTCTACCCTGCGACGTCGGTTACATTTTAAATCTAATTTGCTTACCGTCTTCCACAAATTTCGTTTGTCACTCTATCTCCTCGCCATCTCATGTCTGCGGCTCCCTCTCTCTCTCTCTCGCACTGTTTTCTTGATTGTCGGTTCCCTGCCTGCCTTCCTGACTATTGGTTTCTCCAGCTCCCACTCGTTCTACCTGCCTGTGTTCGTCCGTCCGCCCAGGCCGCCTCCGTCTCTCTACCTGTTCGTCTGTCTTCCTGCCCGTCTCACCGTCGGCCTGTCTGCGACATCAACAAGTGCCTAATTATATGTCAATTTGCTTCGGTTGAATTAAAACCTGTCGTTTGTGATTTTGTTTCACTCCCTATCTATCTGTGTCTCCCCTTATGTTCTAGTTGTTGCTGTTGCTGACTCAACCAAAGGTGTTCCGGGTCGCACACGCACGTATGTGTACTACATATATGTATGTATATGTGTGCCTTTGGGCAGATATGTATGTTGAATGTTCGCCTACCGGCATCATCAGTCGGTTATCGCCGCCGTTTGTATCAGTTTTCGAATGTTTTCTCAGATGCCTTCGCCATCGACATCGACATCGACATCGCCTTCCCCGGTTCTTCCTTCCGTGCTTCCTTCGTGCTTCCCTTTGCCCGTGTTGTGTGTTGTTGCTCTCTCTCTCTCTCTCTCTCTCTCTCGCATCTCAGCCCCTGCCTTATCTTCGCCTTCGATTTTTTACTACAGTTCTGTGTGTTTCGTTTCAAAGTTCTTTGGTTCTTCTCTACACAACTCTCCACACAATTATACATGCAAGTATGTCGTTATCTTCCCTTAGTGTTTCCCTTCTCGATATCTTGGCTTGCCCTCCTTTTCCTCGGCATCTCGTGTCGTCCGTCGTAATTGATCTCTGGTCTCAAAACTTGACTCGGACTCGGTTTTTTCGCCCCCACCGTCCCGCGGCGAAAGCCGTTCCTTTTGCGTTTCTGTTGAGTTTCAATTGAGTTCAGTTTTGTATTCCGATTCGTCTCATTTCGTCTCGTTTCGTTGCAATTCAATTTCATCTCGTCTGGTTTCTGTCGTCAGAGCAACAGCAACAGCATTAGGGGAAAGAAATTTCACTGTCGATGTCGCGGTCGTTCGTCGAGAATTCCGAAGACATGACAGAGATTTATGAGTTCATTTTCCCTCTGCCGAAGTGCATTCGCTGCGCTATCTGTCGCTATGTCCGTCTGCCTGTCGCGGTCTCTATGGCCTGTCTATTCATGTGTATCTGTCCGCCTGCCTGTCTGTCTGCCTAATCGGCCGGCCATCTGTCCCCAGTCAATGGCTTTGCATTCGCCTGAACCTGAGCCAGCGTCTGCGCCGACATCCGATCGATCGATCGATCTGTCTATCCCTGTATCTGCTGTCTCATTTTCGCGACCGACACGTGTTTCTCCTGTTCCTCGCTTATTGTTTTCAGTTCCCTTCCCTGGTGAATTGATTACTTTCCTTTCCATTTCGAGCTTGGTTTTGTAATTTTTATATATTTTTTGTTATTTTCGTATTTTATTTTACTTTATTTGTTTCTTAATTTTTTGTTGTCTTGGTTTTGTTGCTGTTTACTTGCACACGATTACTATTGTTGTAATTGTCAATCATCACACACACACATCCAAGAGGGTTTCGCCGTGTTTTGCTCAATTTATTCTCCTTCGCTTTGAATCCACACTGTTTTGCGGTTGCAGCAGGTGGTTTTTAACAACGCAATTGCATATGTATTGTTGTGGTTTTTATTGTTGCCTTTGCTTTTGTTTCTATTTTTGTTGTTCCTTTTGTGATTATTGCGGTGGTGACTGCCATCCATCGAAATAATTGCCTCAACCGACGACACATTTCGTTGTTTATTTCGTGTAATTTTTTTCGAATGATCGATTCGCGACTCGCAGTTCTGTGATTTCTGCGCTGGAATTTAAATATCTATCGTCGAAAATTCCACGAATCTCAGCGAGTGTCGGCGATTTCCCAACCGTACCCAAAGTCGGTCTCGTTTCGGCCTCTCCCCCTCGTTCGCTCCTCCCTACCTGACCTGGTCGTCGGTAGTCGTTTGGTTTAAAACCACTTCGCACCATCGTCCACCATTTGTCCACAACAAGTTCGGAGCCGGTCAACCGGCCTCGATGCGACCAACACCGAATGCCCCGTAGAATGCGGTTAATTTAATCGGCAATTATTTTGATCGCCACGGCAACAGTGTCTGTTACCAATTAGTTGACAGCTGTCACAAATGCTGTTAATGCCATAAATTTCCCTGTCAGCCAGTTGCTCAGCTGAAGCTTACGTTCCCAATTACAACCCCATGATACGACACTGCACTGGGAGCTGGAAATTATCTCTTTCGACGCTGAATCTTTCGTGCTAAATCCGAATTTTCAAAAGTCATGGGTTTTCTCTCAAACTCAACTCTACTCTCTACCACATGCTTCATGTTGATGAATCATTCACCGACTTGTTCACCTTTTCAGCAGGCGTCGGTTGTCACCGTACAACACACACACACGCATCATGATTCATATCGTCCGGTCCAATGGGTCTCAAAGTCTACAGTGAGTGTGTCAAGCGTGTTTCATTCCAACTCCCTCCACCGCCCCTTTTTGGCTGAATTTCCTTCTCTTTTCTCTACAACACCCATAAATCGAGTTCCTTTAAAAACAATCAATTGTTTCTGTTCTTGATTTCTAGTCTCTTTCACTGCGTTTTATTGTTGTTTTTAAATATTCCTACAGTGCCAATTTATCTCAGGACTGATTTATGTATACTTGTCTATATTGTATACGTAATTGGGAAAATACAGTCATGTCTTTTATCCACAGATTCACTCAAGCGTGTCTGTTTCCCAGTCCCAGCAGTCCGTCTCACTCGCACGCGTTCGCTCACTGGCGGCCTCTCTTGTTTCCTCTTTTCGTTAACATGCAAAATTCATAAAAATACCACGAATGAAATACATATTGCCATTGTTGTTGTTATTGTTGTTGTTGGTTTATTGTTCAAGAGGTCATTTACATCGAGTTCGGGAAGTAAAGTATTTACGTTCGTCTCATGTAACTGAGTTATAGGCTTATCATCAGTGCGTGGCATTGCGAAACATGCCATTAAAAACCCACCGTCCATGTGTTGTTGCCTTTGTTTTTCCTTTCATTGCTTTTCCGTTTCATGTTTTATTTCCTCCCATTATTTTCTGTATGTAGCTGCGTAGCTTTTTCGAAAATATTCATGTTCACATTCATAAACTTATGCTAATAGTTTTCATGTTTATTATTATTACACTACTCTATAGTGATAATATTGCCTCTTATATGGACCCTATATAAATGGCCGATCGTGGCGGCTTTCGTGTGAATTTCGTCTCCGTGCAAAGTGGAAATATTGTAATAAATATTTGTTATTGTAGAGTCCGCCCGAGGTTCAGGTTTCAATCTCTGTATTTACCAGCAATACCGCCTGTATATGTATACAAATATCTGTGCACGAATGTTTACAATCTCTTGAAACTAGAATGTTTTTGAAAGTCCGATTTTGTTTGTCACTGTTTTAGTTTGTCTCCCTCCCTCTCCGTGTTCTGTATACCGATCGTTCCCAGTGAAATCTTCGAGAAGTTCCCATGAATCAGATGTATTCGTTTCGCGATTTCTATATGCCCAGATCGGTCGATCGTCGTCGGTTTGTCGCGTTCCCCTTAATTGGCAGTGTATTAAGTAGAAAGAGTTTCCAATTGAAATCGGCTCAAACATTGTGACAGCATTCTTCCTTCACTCAGTTTCTTGTCTCTCTCTCTTTCTCTATATATATATATATATACATTGTGGAATCAGTTCCCGATTATCTCATGCATATATGAATTTCTAATTGATTCCAATAAATATAAAGATTTAATTGTATGTTTAGAAATATCGTGCATTTCATGCTTTGCTGCCTTTGTGATTTCAATATTAAATACTTCATGCTGTCTTGTCTTGTGATGCGATGTGTGTTTCATTTCTCAAGAATTCCCATACATCATCATCTAATTCCAGTACTTTATGTCGCTCCCTCTTTCACGCTTTTTCTATCTCGTTGACTCGCTTTTTAGCCATTATGGTCTCGTTACTTGGATTTCGTAGGGTTTTTTCCTCGCCCTAATCCCCGGTCGTTTCGATATCATCATCCATCAAACGTCAGTTTTTCTCCATTGTTCGTTGCCAACAATGGGGCCTTCGAGGGTATTTATTTCAAAGTCTTACGGAGGAACCCAACCTACAAGGGCTCGGCTTAAATAGGGTTACTCGCGTGGTCCGTGGCAGGTGTGATTTTTCACTATGTTCGGCTTGTCTTTCCAATAGTTTACGATGGCTCTGGACAACCCTGCGATCTGTTCCATGATTCGATCTAATTATAAGCCACAGTGGTTTTACTCTAGCTTCCCTACACAACATTTCGATTGTATTTTCTTGTTCAATCGTCAGCTTATCCCCTGCACAATGGTTTCTTTCACCTGCCTTATTTTTTTGTGTATATTGTCAGTAGAAAATCTTATAAAAAGCTATGTGTGCTTTCAAGACGAATTCCAGCCATATACCTATAACACGAAATTATATGTTTTAAGAGGCAATATCTAAATATTTTGAGTTCATAAATTGGAATCAATGAATTTGATACTTCGTTCGTATCATTTCAATCATTTCAGCCGAACATCACTTTGTTGCTGGAATTCCCCAGCAATTAACCTTAATTTCACGTGGCTCCACTATCTCGTAGACCTTCATCTTGTTTTCAGTTATCGTTCGATTGTCGGTTGCTCCACCCGCGCCTGTGTGTTTTTAATTGCCGATTTAATTTTATGTATATTTATTTTTTGAAGCATTGAGATGTCAAACGGTTTAGTTTTTCTGCTGGTATCATTACCGTTCCCAAATACACACTTTTTTTCTGTATATTTTTGATATATAGCTTGCAAAAATGGCACCTACAACACTGCACTCGTAAAGTAACTCCAAGCGCTCGTTTCTCGATCACATTGAAAAATTTAGAGACGGCGGCGATCAAGTGATCAAGTCATATATGGACATAGATATCAGTGGATTTCTATAGGCCTTTTGTCTGTCGGCACACTTCGATGTGTGGACATTTGTGTGCGGCTCGAATGCGTGAGTGCGATTGAGGTCCGTGATTTATTTCGTTTTAAATCGCCGATCAAGCGTTCTTTGTTCATCGTTTTTTTTTGTTTGTTTTTGAGGTTTGGTTTTTTTGTTTTTCCTATTTAATTTATTAAATTTCTGTTCGATTTTTACATCTACGTTCTTCAAGTCTTGTTTTTTGTTTTTAATTTATTTAATTTTAATTGCTTGACTACTTTTCGTGCTGCGTATTGTTCGTATTTCTATGTGGTTTTTTTCACTTGCCGTTTTCCGATTCTACTCTGGCTCTGACTCAGCCCGCGGTACTCGTTTCGAAGTCATGCTGAATCGCTGCGTCCAGTGGTTTTGTGAAAACCGTGACCAACTTCGAAGCCCCCTGCATGTAACACAATTGCGTTGCCTCGAGCAGTCCACACGGCCATCGTCAAGGGTGCCCAGGAGACCCCGATGGTACGCGTGCCTTTTCGTGAGTGTCTGTCGTTGTTGTTTTCTGAGCCCCCCATAGATCCAGGTTGACATTTCAGAACTGGCGAAGTTAGTGCAAGGAAAAGCAAATAGAAAAAAAGCGCCCTGAGCCCATCTATCTATCACGCTGGTTGGCTCGCAGGCGAATTTTCCGTGGATCCACACGAGCCCCTGCAGCGGGGACCAAAAGTCGAAGATAAATGCAAAATCCATTCGCCAAACATAAATTCACACGAATATCATATTCACCATCGACGTCCGCGTCGACTCGACATCGACAGCGACATCGACATCGGCGTCGACAACGACATCGACAGCGACTCCGGCATCGGCAGCGATGCGAGCGAGTGATGCAAATGTTGCCACATTTTGTTCCCCATAGATTTATGCACTTTCCACACACCAAACATTGCTCTCTCTCGCTCGCCTTCCCGCTCCCGCACACATTATGCTGCATCTCCCGCTCAGGCCGAACGGGCTTGCATAAAATATCAGCACGAGATCGGTTTCGCACGTTTGAAAATTGAATAGAAAAATCTGCTGGTGCGATAAAGAAGGACGGACGGACAGACGGACAGAAACTAAAAGCCTCCAACGAGATGTTTGAACAGCAGCAGCGGCGCCGTCGAACCCCGAGGCAGTGGCCAAAATGAATAATGTCATCGCCAATAAGCATGAAAAGTCCGTCTACCCCCCTCTCTCTCTCTCTCTCTCTCTGTCTGTCTGTCTGTCGCTGTGATGTAAGTCGGAGCCAGACTCCTGGCCGATGACGACGATGACGACGACGACGCCGCGACCCGCTCAACGGGACAGGGACAAACCGTGTTCAGCCGGAGACGACGGTGACAACTTGTTTTCCATGCTCACGTCCATTCTATGTACTATATATATAAGTACATATAGCAGATTCCATATGTCGTCCCTGTACCAGTTGATATAGAAATACATTCGCATAGATCGGATCGTGATAACTCGGCCGGCCGCTCGTTTCAATTGCGATTTCCATACCGCTTGGTCGTCTGTCCTTCCATCTGTCTGTCTGAGTGTCCGTCACCGCCTGTCCGTCGGTCCTCCAATTGCCGTCTATCTCGCCAGAGATTTTCACACGAAATCCGTGGCAATAAAAATGTTTGCAACAGACATAGGGACAGACAGATCGAGATATGTGGACGAAACAGTAGCCTGTCGAGTTGTAATTCGATGTTTATGGTCGAACGGGTTTGGTGTGGGTTTAATCGAGGTGGAAGGATTTTCCACCGCCCCTTGTCTCGCGGTTGTTGTTGTCTTTTCACACCAACTCGATATCTGTCTTCGATTTCTCGGCTACCACGTTATTAAATAAATGATTTGCAAATTAATTAAAAATTATTTTCAATATATCTTTGGTCGACCGTGTGATCGATCCGATGAAGTGAAACCTTTCACATTCTCAGCATTCTGCCTGTTTCCCCACACCTCGCTCCGGCAGTCTTTCGCTAATTCAATTAGTTGTGCGATTTTATTTATTCAATTTTACTGTCCAATCAAGATCGCGGTTGGAACCAATCGCCGAGGACGGAGGACACTCCCTGCTCCTTCACGAACTCCACGAACCGCAGCCCAATGGCAGCCACAACAACATCAATAACAACAGCAACAGAAACTCCAACATAGACAAAGACGAGAAATCAAATTAAGCCAATTTCGTCTACATTCGCTACACCTTCCACCCAGGTCTTTCCGAGACCCTTCCTCCGCTCTCTTGCTCCTAAATTAGAGCCAACAAATTGTGTTGCCTCCCATCTTCGGTCTCGGCCCCGGGTCCCGGTCCCGTGAAGTGGCGGGGATCGGACCGGACTGGGTGGGTCCGAGTGTTTAAGCCGAAAGTTCAAGTAAATGTGGCTGCCAATGAAATGAAGGAATCGAAACGTGATGCTGCAATAAAAGGAAAATAAAATGAGAATACAATAAAATTCCCAAACGATCTTCTCAAATGGCTCCGGCCCCATTTCACCTCAAACTCCGCCTTGCCCTGTCTTGTCCTGTCCTGTCCTGCTCTTTCCTCCCATCGCATCGCCTTCGTTCCCTCCTTCGCAGCCGCCTCCGCTCAATCGCCCTCGCACGCCTTCCTCGGGTTCTCTCGAGCAGTTCGGGCGAGTTCAGTTCGGTCCATCTTGTTGTAATAAAATATCAGCTTTTCGACTTTTCCGACTTCAGCGCGAGCAGATGAAATAACAGCGGTAACAGCAACAACACTAATAACAACGGCAACAACATCAGTAACGACTACGCCAACAACAAGGGCAGTAATAAAGGAAAGAGCATCGGCAACAGTAACAGCAAAATAAATTCGTGCGCACACAATTCCATCTCTGGGAGCAATTGCTGTCCTCCTAACGTGATTGTTTTTGCCATTATTTTATTGTTGTTGTTGTGTTTCTAGCTTGTCTAGATATTTTTGTTGCTTCCCGTTGCTCTCGAAACCCTGGCAACAATTTTCACACAAATTATTATCCTTTTACAGTGATCGCAAACAATCGCCATGTTGTTTTATTGTTGTTATCGCTGTTGTTGTTGCTTCCGACGCCATGACGCCGTGGCGACGACGGCGATTTCTGCTTCTTCTTCTGCCGCTGCTGCTTCTTGCTGTTGCTTCATCGTCAAAGTCTCCAGTGACGTTGTTATAGTTGTTCTCGTTGTTGTTGTTGTTGACCGTTTTTAAAATAATGACCATTTAAAGGCGATTTTCACTCACGTTCACCAACATCGGCCTCGTTGTTGTTTCTGTATCTGTCTTGGTTGTTGTTGATGTTTTTGTGGCTGTCCGAGAACCGAGCGACGCTCGCTCGTGTTTATTGTTGTAATTAAAGTGAAGTTGGAGCCTATGTTGTTGGAGTCATTGTTGTTGTTACTGTGGCTACTATCATCATTACTAGTGTTGTTGTTGCTGTTAGTTATTTTCTAACAAGCACTGAAAAACGAAATGTTGTTTTTATTCTTTGTTTTGGAGCAAATGAAAATGTCAGTTGTTGCCGCGGAGTTCATCATGTCCGTGCCATGTATGTGTGCCTCTCATGGGTGTGTGTGTGTGTGTTGTGGCTGTTGGTAACCCCCTTCTCCTTAAAGAATTCTCCGCCTCCTCCTCCACCTCCTCCTTCTCCTTCTCCTCCCCTCAGTTTGATGCCTGTCTCTGGCTTGAGTTTGCCTTTGTTTCCACTCCATTAGTTTTAAATTGCTTCACCTCCCACCTCTTCCTTTCTCCGCCTCTCCCGCTCTTCTGCTAAACTGTTGCGCCTCACAAATGCCCATCAAGTCAACGACTACAACACTAACGACAACAACAAGGATGACGACCACGACTACGTTGACGACGACGACGGCGACGAGGTCCAGGAACCCGAACCCAAACCCAAACTCAGACCGATCCGACCGCTCCACACGTTAATTTGCTCCCTTGTCATCGTCATTGTTGCCAACAATGTTTTCATTTCCTTCATTTGTGGCTGCTCCAGCGACCGTGGTTGCGGAGTTGTTGTTGTTGTTGTTGTCGTCCAACACAGCCTCCTCCAACGTTCGCTCGGCATGGCTTGACTATGGCTCTGTCCTGGTGAGCTGGTGATCTCTTCTCTGACTCTATTTTGTCGGCGAACATGGATCTAGTGCACGGTTTATTCATAATCAAGTTCGTGACTAGATATCATGCTCGTCTATTAAGTTGGGTCAAAACAACACAGGGAAAAATCTCTACAACTACAGCAATAACAAAAGAAACAAAGAAACTTTGGCCAGAAGTTAATAAATAACTACTGCCAACAACAACTACGACTGCGAATAGTTGAGCCCGCAATGATCATGGCTACAATGAGAAAATTGCACGAGCTCCATCCATAGAGAAGAGATATCACCAGAGCTCGGCAACATAGTGTTACAGTGTTATAGCCGTGCTTCGGCTACGACTCCGGGCCTCGGTCTAGCTGGAAATTTATAACGTACAGCCGTCTTCGTCTCCTCCGCCGGGCTCATGTCAATGCCGCCCATCGATCGGCCCTAAATTAAGAGCATCGAAGTCTTGTAAAATAAGAAATGCATGCCTAAAAAGCAACAAACGATAGGGAAATAAAACATTCGATCGGACACTAATGGTGTCTATCTAGACGCAATTATTCTGTCACAACATGATTGAGATCGAGTTTATGTAGTCTTTAAGGTATCTAGTATAGTGTACCATCATCATTAGGGTTGGCAGTGCTTGTGATTAATTCAGATGTCGGCTTAAACTTGTGATTTACACGAATCATTAGCTTTAGGAAATAAGCTACGAAAATCGGTTGTTTAAGTGTATGCTTAGTGATTTATAAAAAAATGGATTTATGTTATGTATTTGTTTACTTAATTTTACGATGTATTGGATTATGTTTTATTCTTTATTATTATATAGTTGATACTCTTCTGTATTAAGATTAAAAAGAAAATGTTGTGTTTTCTTTTCGGATTTTCATACTTACGATGTTTTTTTATATTTTTTTTTTTTGCTTGTGTTTAATGTTTAATTTATTTCATTTTTCTACAACTTTTTTGTTTCTTTAATTTTTCTGTTTTCCTGACAACTTGGTATCCGACACTAGGTGAAGAATGAATCTCTCAATAACCGATCATATACTGCTATAGCTCTTTCCTGCCTTCGAACAATGGGTTCTAATCGATATAAATGATTTTGTATTACGAAGCCACGGTCATTCCTAGTGAAATCCATGCCCATAAGGAGCATGACCGAGAAAGAGAGGTTTAATTTTACGCATAAACCGAAGACAATCCACTGATTGCATTGAAAGCCTTCGCGCCGACCAATGGGCCGTTGCGCATGCGTTCCTTAATTTCTCATTTTCCATTTCTCACATCGTTGTGCGGCGCAAAAGGAGAATTGAATGGACCGTTGATTGTATTGTATGTGCAGGCAGGGAAGGAGAAATTGGAAATCTCCACAAACAAAGGAATCGCAAGAAAACACAACCATACGAATATACCAAGCCATGCTATATCAAGCCATGTACAAATCAAGGTACCTTCAAAGGAAGTTCCTCACGGAGAAAAATAACCACCGTAGACAGGTAGCCAATATGAGGGGTTCCTTGAGAGTAATAGAGAGAGAGTCTTCACCCTGCTGATGGAGGCAGCATCGTGATCATAATTCTTTGTAGACGATTTTTCTTATTTTCTCTTCATCGATCAACGTTGCGAGAGCCCAAATGAATGGACGGGGAAAGTTCTGAAAGTATTGAAGTGCTTTCCGAGCCATTGAAGTCTTCGGTCCGCCACTCCCTCCAAATACGTGCTTCAATGTGCGTCGCAGGGTGTGCTAAGGGAAAAACATTAGAAAGGAAGGAATAGTTGAACTCCAACAAAGGACCAGGAAGACTAGCAATGACATAGTACGGATTGGTAGGGAACTCCGCGAGTCCATGTGCAATGATCAACCGGGGTGAATGTCCTCCAAGCCACGAGAAGTAGTGCGGATAGAGGGCTGTTTTTTAGCAAATATATGGTATATATTTTAATATATTCCATAAAATATGTATTCAAATGTTTTTAAATCGAAAATTTCTTCAAGATAGCAGAGTAGAAAATCTTCTTGTTAGTGTCTGTAATTGTATGCCTGGTGGGATTAGTGAAATCTCATGCAAGCTTTTTAGTTTATAACTTGAACTTTCTGTAAAACTAATTGATTTTGGAATTTGTGAAAATCAAAAGAAGACATTTTATTTGGTCATTTGTAATATAACACAATTTGTTTTCAATTTTAAGTCAAATTTATTATCTTTACCACCTCCTGAGAGGCCTCATTAGAAAGAGCAGCAGATTATTTAGTAAATCTTTCTCATTGTGTTTCGTAGAAGTTTATTCTGAAGAAACTGAATCTTTATCTCTATTTATCTCTCGTAAGCGGTTTGTCAGTCAGTCAATCCACCGTTCTACTAGTTTTCTGTCCTCAAATACCTTTCCGATCATTATCTTTTACCATTCACTTTTTATTAGTTTTTATTTTTCTTTATTTATGTCTTTTTTTTTGGATAATTTATGGTTTAGTGTAATTTTTTCTTCGTTTAATCTGTGTTCTTATTTGAATTGAAATCATTTTTTTTTTCTGAACACCTCTTGGTGGTCAGAAACGATGACGATTTTACGTGTTCAACTGGAATGTCTTTGTTTCTCGAGTTCCTTGACTTTTGGAACATTTTTTTATACGTTTTGAAGCAGGTTTTTTAATCCCATGGGAATTATTTTTAAAATTTTATACTAGGTGTATACAAACTGTTATTTAATTATCCCATTAGAGAGTTGAAAGACTCTCTTTATTATTGCTATTATCATGCATTATTCAATGGACTTAGTTAATGAAACGAGAATTGTTATTTAATTTGATACTGCAGTATAGACTGGCGGAATTATAAATGCATATTAAAACAACAATGAATGAACAAATTAAATGTATATTAGAATGATGAAATAAATGAATATGTCTTGATATTCGATAAAAAGGAATGAAATCCATATAGAAAAAAGAGCAAATGTAATATGAAGAAATATATACAAATAAATTAGTAATAAAATATATAAAAATATTGTTTTATTTTTCCCGTATATTGGGCAATCAATATTCGATTCGAGTAATTGCAAAACGCTTTTTAAACCTGCCACCGCTACCAGCAGCCGTTGCATCCCACTGACATTTCCTCGAACCATCCACGGGCGATCAGATCAGATTCATCGACGAAGCGATTTCGAGGCATCGCCCACCACTCCTACCACCCCCCACCCACCTCCCACCGCCCGGTCGCCGGTCGCACCCCAGGCTGAAAAATCTTCTAGTCGATGGCTCCGACAAACAACCAGCTTCGACCGACTTCACCCACGAATTAATGGAATCGGTTTTGGTCTTTTTCTTTATGTTGTTGTTGGTCTCTTTCATGCCAGCCCAGCCTCGCTCCACACCCGCTGGTCCGACACCAGGACCCTGGGTGGGTCGTCGAAGCCCGGTTGGTCGTCGGTGCTTGGCCTCGGTGACCCGCATGCGATGCGATTTCTATCTGGACGACAACAACAACACAACAATAAAATAATCCAAACGATAGATGCATCCACTTAATAAATTGCCGATGGCTTCAATAGCCATAACAACGCAACAACAACATCGCCGATCCGAGCCGATCGCCTGCAATAACACCATCATGGCTTCCTCCGCCCATGGTGATCGGTCCGCAGGCGGGTCCCCTATGCCGGCCCCTGGCCCCTTCACCCTGTCGCCTGGCCGGGTTGGGATGAGGCGGCGACGTTGTCGTTGTTGCTGTGGCTGTGGCTGCTGCTGCTGCTTCTGTCGGTGGTTGGTTGGATGTTTGTTGCTACTGCAGAGACCATCGTCGGTGATATCGAGATACCTCAGGAGATCGCCATCGTTGTTGTTGTTAACGAAGCGACCATTGTTGTAGTTGTTGTTACCGAAGAGATCATCATCAGTCTCTTTGTTGTTGTTGTTGCTCCCGCCAAGGCGGAAACCTTTGTTGTTTCTGTTGTAACGAGTGCTGTTTGTTTATGGCTCTTGTTGGTGTTGTTTTGCTTTTTGTTGTTGTTGCTGTTGTTGCCTCCTGATGTCACTACCGTTTCTCATCTCGGATTTCAACCGAAGCGTGCTGGAGCTGCTGCCTTTTCTTCTTCTTCTTAAACTTCTTCTTCGCCTTCCGTCTCTTTATCGCTTCCTCGGAAAAAGTTAAACATTGGAAATTTATTGACAGACAACACGCGACCTGCAGCGCTGCCTGCCACGGGGTCCCATCTCGGGTTTACCAGATCCCAACCATCATCATCACTGTTGCTGTCTCCCTCTATCTCCCACTCTCTTTCGACTCGTTCCCTCCTCCCACGACGACTACGACGACGACGTCGACGTCGAAGCTACCGGTATTTGTTCGTCGTAATTAAAAGTAATTGTGAAAACTATCAAACAAACGGTGGTCGAAAAAGGTTGCCAGACGCGCGCAAAGGTGCGGCCAACAGCAACAGCAACAACAACTGTTTTCCCCCTCTGTTTCCCTCCTCTCTATCGGGAAATAAACTAGAAATTTTCACTAAGATTGAGTATAATTAGTGAACCCGTCTCCCTCGCTGCCTCTCCGGGTTGTTACATTAAATGCCGCCATTAAGCGAAGGAGTTGGGGACGTGGACGGTGGACGGTGGAGGGTCGGAGGGAGGGAGCGAGGTCGGTGAGAGCCGGGAATCGACCGATCGTGTGAACAAATTTGTAGCTTCATTCAACAGGGGTGGAGCACGGTGCAGGAAGAGGGGGAGGACGAGGAGAGAACGGAGAACGGAGAGAACAAAGGAGGAGAGAGGACGATCGGCGTGGTGTGCGGGAGGGTGGGAAGGGGAAAGGGGGAGAGGGGACGAAGGTACGGGACTTCGATTCACACCCTTGACTTTAATTGCAGTCAGACGTCGTTCTTGCGACCGTCGTCGTCGTCGTTGGTCTTGTTGTCGTCCTCGTCGTTCTTCCCGTCGTCGTCGTCGTCGTCAACGTCACCGTCAGTCGGATTGTCGTCGTCGTCGTCATGCGTGTGAATGTCGCTATCAAGTCACTCGCACACACACACCCACAGAAACACTCCAGTGGGCTCTGTAAACGACTGCCTTCGAATTATTTTCATTTCTCTGGTTTCTCTCTCCCGCACTCTTTTATTTTTCTTTTCTTGCTCCTCCTCGTCCGCGTCGATTTTCCTCCCAATTACGTGGTGGTGACGCGGAAATCGCTCGGCTCCAACGTGGCTTTTTTGCTCCGTTTACCTGTCTCCCGCACCCTCCCCCCTCCCTCCCAGCCAGCCTTCCTGCGTCATTCGCTGCAATAAATTTCCAAAGAATTTCGTCCGCCCCCCGATTCTCCCGCACTCCCCTCTTTCTCCCTCTTTCATCATCCGTTTCACTCGCTCTCCCTCTCGCTCTCTCTTCTCATTGACATGAGAAATTAAATTCATGAAATTTCGCATCAGAGAAAAAATCGCTGAACGCAACGCTTTGGCGCCTTTGTGGAAAACCAACAGTGAAATACAACGTCAACAACAACAACAACAACAACAAAACAGCAGAACAATGCGAAAAACTTCATAACAACAACAAGGGAAAAAATGCACAATGCAGTATAGAAAACAACAATGGGAGAAATAATTATATAATATTTAAAATAGCAACGGAACAAACAACAGAAATGGGTTGAAACTAGAATCTATATATATATATGAAATAAAATAAATTATAAACATATAAGAATATAAAACAGAAAGTACAAATGTAGGAATATAAAATAAAAACAAAAAAAGTATACCGACCCTGAAAACAGTAAGCAAAAAACTAAACCTTTTCGCAATGACGACAAATTTAAACATTTCGATTCATTCAACTGTCGTGAATTTGCATTTTATTCAAAATTAGTTCATTCTGCTTTTTTTGGTTCTGGGGTCACGAAACAAAGTTAAACTTAAATTCAAAATCGTGCAACAAAAACTGGAAAAATGCATCAAAATTATGCTATAAGAAAAAAAATGTTTTGTAGAAAAAATTCAAGACACATATTCATTGTAGAGTACGAAAAGACATTTTAAAATTAGGAAAGAATAATTTCGTTAATTACTCAAAATAAACACATTCTAAATGAATGTTAAAGAAATGAAAAAAATATTGCCTTGAAAAGAAGTCAATGAAAACAATATTTTAATAGTTCCCTCAATAACAATTATATTCATATAATAACAGAAGAGAACAATAGAAACGATATAGAATAAGCGATCGACATAAATAAAATGGAATATTAAAATATGATAATTTATATTATTTTAATTACTTTAAACTCATGCAATCATACTATATAATTCTCGAATATAATTCTGAACTAAGTGTTGAAAGCACTTTATTTTCCCATGCATCTTTATATCAATTTGTTAAGATCATTAACCGAAGTCGATTCGCGGGAATCATTAGAGAGCGAAAACCCCCAACTGCCAACTGCTGAGGTGAAAATACAATCACAATTGACTCCCCAGCCCGCCACGTCCACCGACCGCATCCCCCTCCCGCGGTCTCCTCGCCAGCGCCGACGCAGTCGCAGTCGAGCGAGAACTGCAGGCGTGTTCGTTCGGTTGGCTTTTTGGGGGTGTTCAGCGGCGCATTCCGGCGTGACATGTAAAACGGATCCCAGCGACGGCGAAGGGACGGGGGTCGAGGTTTCGAAACCACAAACACTTTGCGGAAACTTCTAGTGCGTAAAATGAGGAACCGACAGGCGGTGGAGGCGGAGGTGGTGGTGTTGGTGGTGTTGTTTCTGTTGCGGCTACCGACGATGGTGGCAGGTGTTACAATGGCATCTCTTTGATATGCAGATTTCGTGGTCTGCAGGGGGTGTTGTTTCGGTGTTGTGCTCGTTGTTGTTGTTTCTCTTGCTCCCTTTGCCATTGTTATTGGTGTTGCTGTGGACTTTTTAATTAACCGATTTTTATGCTGCCGTTTCTTCTACGCGGCTGCTGACTTCCAACTCCATGCTGTTTGCAGAGAGTTATGGGAATGGAACTACCAACAAAAGCAACAACAACAACCCGAAATACTGGGGAGAGAAAAGCATATGAAAACAACCAAGCCAACAACAACAACAACAACGAAGCCCACGACTGTGACTGCGGGACAACGAAAACAACATGGAGTGGAGTGGAGGAGGAGGAGGAACAGCGGAAATGAGATTGCATCGAGTGGAAAAATAATAATAGTGAATAGTTAAATCAGAAGGAAATTTCTTCTGCAATACGCGCGGCGCACGGGAAAGCCAAAAACAACACGAAGATGGATAGTGAGGAAAGGAGAAGAAAGCAAAAAGGAATGCATAACGAATCGTTTTGCCATCGATGCTGGTCGGTAGCAGCAGCAACACGTCGCGGCGGCAACAACAACGCCAACGACAGCAACGCCAACGCCAACAAAAACAACGGCATCGATACGCAAGCGATTTATGAGATAAAGATAAGAAGATAAGAAATCTGAAATTAATGATGTTTAGTCTGGGGAGAAAATCATTTTGATTGAGCACAATTTATTACGCTCGAGTGCTCCGGGTGCCCACCTGCCTGCCTGGATCAGAGGCAGAATCGAGAACGGCCCGAGAGAAGGCCGTGGCCGGGTCTTCGCCGTTGCCGTTGCCGTCGCCGGCCCGCCACGCCCCGCCCGCCCACGCAGCGGATGCAAGGTGAGGCAAAGCAAACGAAAGACTTAGGCAACGAACCCGAAACATTCTCTTCGCTCGCTTACTGCGATTTCTTTCCGAACCCCATCCTCCGCTCATAATGGGAAACGGGGCTACCTGAAATTCCAAATTACACCAGAGGACGCCGCTCCAGCTCAAGAAGCCGTTGCTGCTGGGTTGGAGGAGGCAGGAAATGGGAGGGAGAGAATTGAAAGAAGGAAAGAGGATGGAAGGAAGGAGGGAAGTAGGAAGGAAGGAAATTCGCAACTGTCTAAACTTCAATTAGGGTTTAACACGATTTCACGATTATCCTCTAGTTTTTAGCCATTTGCCGCTCTCTTCTTTACTTCCCTACTTCTCTTGTTGTTGCTGCTTTTGATCTTGTTATTTTCGTTGTTCTTATTGCGTTTTTTGTTGTTGTTGATAGCTCTGATATTGTTGTTAATGTTGTGTCTTGGTTTTTTGGCTAAAGTTGTTGTCGTGGCCGATTCGCAGACGGCAACGAAAATTGTGCGAGTTTGCGTTTTGCCATCGAAAGAATGTGAGGAAAGAGTGTGAGGGGGATCGGTAGATAGAAGGAAGTAGGAGAAGAAGGAGAATTTTATTAATTTGACAGCGCTTTTATAGGTCTTAGCCAAAAAATATGAACATTTATTTTCATGAAATTTATTTAGAAACACTTTATTTAATCATTGAAACAATCAAAAGTGTTTAAAAATAAAATTTACTTCTTTCTGGTATATTTAGAAGTACTTGAATTAATAATTAAAGGAATCAAAAAAAAAATAATTATATCAGAAGTACAATTTAACATCATTTTTTATTTAATAAACCTTTTTTATTTCTAATCCCACACCCACTGTGTCTCTGACTTGGCCACCTTCATCCACTACTAATGGTTTTAGATCAGATGGTGGTAGATCATAGTGTGATGTATCACAGTAGATCATCATCCCGGCTCAGTGTCAGCTTCGCCCCACTGTGCATTCGCCTGACTCCCCTTCCGTCAAAACGTCTGCCAGCTGTCGTGCTCTCATCTTTTGCGGCAGCTCGACGGCGTTGTTGTTGTTGCCGGTGAAGATGTGGCCGTTGTTGTGGATGCCCTGGCGAAGTGGTTGCTGAAGAAGTTGCCGTTGTTGTTGCTGTTCGAATGGCAGCTGACACATTTCTCCATTTGAATTTATTTATGCTGAAGCAGTTGCTGCAGCCCACAATCAAAACCATTTCAGCATTCGAAAGGATCGTTCTCCAGGCAGATCGAAAGAGAGAGAGGGAGATACAGTAGGCGTAAGAGGGGAGGGCGATTGGAGTGGGCGGCTGTAGGCGGTGGGTGGGGGCAGGGAGGTTGGGCTTGGAGCAGGTCAAGCTGGGTGCGTGTAGGCGGTCGTGCAAGAGATCGCGTTGGAATTCGCAATTTTTCCACGATGGCAAAAACCAACGAAACATCGAAAAATGTACAAGAGAAAACCACAGTAAAAAATTAGATCTAGCAAAAACCCCAATGGCAACAACAGCAACATCATCACCATCGTCGTCGTCGTCGTCCGCAACATCATCGTTCAGCATGAGTTTTGGGCAGCTGTCGTTGAGGGTGTTGACTTTGGTTGTTGTTGTAGTGGGGTTGTTGTTGGCAGCCCCGTGCCTGTTGTTGTAGCCAGAAGTGTATTTTCGATAGTGGTATTTGTTGTTTCTGCAATATAGCACAATATCTCAACATCGCAACATCGTGGTCGCCGTCGTCGCGATCCTTTTAAGGATATTTTTAATTAGCGACAACCTGATTGTGTGCCGTGTTGTTGGTGGCATGCGTGGTTGTTGCTGTTGTTGGTGTAATTGGCTGTCACCGCGAATAATAACAACATGGTGTTTCTATTTGAGCAGCCCCCAACAACAGCAACAACAACACCAGCATCGATAACTTGACAAAAACAAACAATTTAACACTTTTTTGAGCCACCCAACAACGATCGCGCCAACAGCAACAACAACAACTGAGAATATGTCCCCGACAACAAACGATGCTCATGTTCATGGCGACGATGATGATGAAGATCATGATGATGACGATGTGCTGACAAAAAATACCCACGAACAACGCATGTTTTCGTCGGTGATCAGTCGTGATATAATGTGATGCAATTATTGTTGCTGCCCAACAACAACAACTAGTGATGCTGCCAGTGGTGGTGGTGGTGATAGTTGTTGTTGTTGTCATCGTCGTTGTGATGTCGCTGCTTCCTCTAGAGCTCTGGCAGCATGAAAAACGACGTTGTCACTTGTGTCCACGACTCGATGAAGCGGAGCAGGAGGAGGACATGAGGGAGAGGAAGAGCTGCAAAAGTACAACAACAATGAGGAAGAAGACTCGTTCAATAAATCAGCGAAAAGAAAAATGTCGCGCTGGGAAAACAAAGGAAACCCCACCGAAGAGGCAACAACGACAATGCAAGTGATAACAACAACAACAACAACAAGGCGAGGGGTAGGAGGCACCCATAACAATGGCCATGTCCATCCATCCGACCGAAGGCTCAGGATCGGCAGCGAACGGACGCTCAATTCATCATCTTCATCAGCAGCAGCAGCAGCAACAACAACATAATTTATCAACATCATCAACAGCAACGTGACAAGCGATCATGGCCAACATCATTATCGTCCATATGATCATCATTATCACCAGCCACATCGCCATCAAGATCACCGTCTTGGTCATCTTCAACTTTGACTTGATCTCAAGCGACAGCAACAGCAACAAAATGAATGGAACTAAAATGTTGCTGATCCCATTGTTGTTGTCAATTGCTGTTGCGGCTGCTGCTGTTGTTGTTGTCGTCTTCTCCTTTTGTCAGCGCGGATGTTCGCGTCGTTTTTGTCGTTGTTGGTGCCGGGAACATCAACTTATGACTCTAAGTTCCTCGGAGCTGGCGGCTTAAAGTCGCCTGAAAGTGCGCTTAGGCGCTCACCGACAGACGGACGGACAGACCAACCGTCCAACACACACACACCCATGCACTCTCACACTCGTTCCCATACACACCCGTGTCGCAGCCCGGGCCACAACAATGGAGGCAGCAGCAAAGGCAAAACCGCCGTCGTCGCGATTGTTGTGGTAGGTCGGCGGTTGCAAATGCTGGGGGTCTTTGGTGTGCTCTTCTTCTTCTTCATCTCAATGTTGGCTTCTACTGTTCTTCTTCTTCTCCTTTCCCCCTCCTCCAGTCGTTCTTCGTTCCCCTTTCCAGCTCCCCTTCCTGGTCTTCGCCGCGTTCCCCACATGAACTCCGCAGATTTCTTTGCCTTTGTCCTGCCTCCAAGCCGCGATAGTTATCTGTCGCTCGAGCCCGGATTTCCATGTCTTTCCGCGAAGTGACAGACATTGGACTCGATCGCTCGGAGCGCGGCAGTGGGCGTCGCGCGCTCCTCTTCCATTCCGGGGATCCTCGTCGTCATCGTCGTTTTCATCAGTCAGTCATTGACTCTGGCGACGATGCGACATGGGTTTCCAGGTAATTCGATGCGATCTGGCGATGATAGGGAGGGAATCTCGTAAATCTAACTTTGGAAAATGTGAAAAAAGACACTAATAGAATGTGTTTTTAGGCTCCACATTAGGTCTAGGGAAATCATTCCGTCCTTTCCTTTGGAATCCCCCTCGGAATAGCTTTTCATTTTCCAAAGCCTAGCCAAGAAACCCATCGGGCTATCTATCGCCGATCGTTGGCACATCTCGCTGTCATGTTCAGCACTATATCCAGCCGGGGAAAAACGATAGATTAGAACAGAAAGTATACAAAAGCAGCCCAGAAAAAGATCTACTTGGGTGGCATTTCTCTCAGATCGAGGACAGGAAGCCTTGGAAGGATAAAGCCAAGAAGAGCAGACATAATGCAAATTACATTAATTCCATTCCATCAACAACAACAGCAACAACAGCAATAACAACACGCGACAAAAACAACGAAAACATTAGCGGTAACAAATAAGAAGAATAATAATAAATAGCAAGTACTAGGGAATAAAAACACTATTGAGATAAACTAAATAAGTTAAAAGAAAAGAACATAAAGAGAACAACAACGACATTTAATAGAACACCAACAACAACGACAATGCTGAGGAACAAAATCTGTAACTTCAGAAAAAGAAACAGCAACAAAAGCAACATCAACAACACCGATAATAATGACAACAACATTATTAATAAGAAGAGCAAAAACAATCAGATATTGGCCAGAGATAATGGTTCGTGAAGAAACTCCATGTTTCGTTGTTGTTGCTTTTTGTCGTTGTGTTGTTGCTGTTGTGGATGATGATGATGATGATAGCGTGGTGGTGGTGGCAGGAGGAGAAGAAGAACACCAAGAACATTTTGCTTCCGCTTACAGCGAGCAACAATTACAACAATCAGAAGTAGGTACAACAACAACAACAACAACTACACACAGAGGAAGAAGAAAAAATTTTAGCATCAGCAACGAAACGAACAACAGCAACAGCAGAACTAACAACAAATCCAAGTACAACAAACAACAACAACAACAAGTCAAGAAGGCCAATGGAACAAAATATTTAAAACAATAACAAAAACAAACAGCAACGTTGAAACAAAAACAAAAACTCATTAGAAAGAGACGGAGAACATGGCCAGTGCCGCCAGTGGAGTTGGCACCACTGGACGGCGACCGCAGCCGTCCATCGAGGGGGAGGGAGATAGATAGAGAGAGATGATGATGACGATGACGACGATAGAGACGACAGAGAGCGGAGTGGAGATAACAACAACTACAACAACAACAAAAACCATATCAGGAAACAACATTAACTTCAACTACAAAAACAAGAGCATTAACTACAACAACAACAGCGATGATTCTAATCTCAATCGGCCAGGCTAAGGAGTGTCTTCTGCGGTTTCGGCCAAGTCAGCCAGCGAAAGGGATCGCGATCGGAGGGGGCGAGGCAGGGAGACAGACAGACAGACAGACAGATAGACGGATAGTTGGAAAGAAGGAGGGGGAGCGGGCAAGGGAGTTGTAGAGCTAGAGAGAGAGAGAGAGAGAGGTGGTGGACGCGATAGAGAGCGGGACAGGACGGCATTGGATATGGATATGGGGAAATATATGTGATCGCGGAGGACAGACAGACGGACAGACCGACGGGGTCTCCGGATAAATCTTGGGGATATCTTCATAGATCTAACTTGGGCAAACATCGACGACGACGACGACGACGACGCTGGGGCCATCGCGATAGGCCGAGTCAAAGTGAAGTCAAAGACTTTTTAAGTAACGAAAATTAACTCCAGCGTGCCACGGAGCGATGGAGAAGGAGGTTTAGAGGCGGAGAGAAGGAGAGAGGGAGGGAGAGGTGCGGAAGGAACGAGCTACATGAATAGTGCATGTAATGAACCGCGAACAGAACACGACACGAAGCAGCGGCAGCCGATCTGGAGAGGGAGGTCGAGAAGGGGAGGTGGGAAGGCGGGGAGAGGTGGACAAGCGAGGAGAGAGACGAGGATGAGCAAGAGGAGGAATGGGAGAGGGAAGCTGGAGGTGGCCACGAGAGAAGGGAAGCCACAGGATGGTCAGAGCCACAGCGGACCCAGCGCAGCGCCCTCATCTCTCGACATTGTTGTTGTGGTTAAGACGTCTTTGTTGTTGTGACTAAAACCTCGTCGTTGCTGTTGTTGTTGTTGTCGTTATTGTTGCGGTTAAGACGTCGCCGTCGTCGTTATTCCGGTGGTCGCATCCCCGCCACGTCCACGTCCGATTATGATGACTGGATTAAAGATCATTTATCTCTATCGCATCTTGCCATCTATCAACGGTTACTACTGGAAACGATCGTTCGATCGCTCTCGCACACTGCTTTGCTGTGGTTGTTTATGTTGTTGTTGTTCTGTTAATATCCTCCCAGTCGCTGTCGCTGGACGTCGTCTCCCGGCGGCGGCCGAAGATCCAATCGATCGATCTTGCGACCGCAACAGGGTGGCACCCGGTGGGCCCGAAGGAGATCCAACGATCTCTGGTCGTCGCCACCACCTGATGGGCGAGGACGACGTCGGCGATGGAGAAGGAGATGGCGATGAGGATCACGATGACGATGGCGATGACGACGAGGTTGACGATGACGATGAGGATGTTGCTGTAGCTGGCCAGTGGCTGCCGCTGGTGATCCTGAAGGTGGGGACGACGGATGTTGCTGCTGACGGTACAACAGGAGTTGTTGCTAATGGTAGTGAAGCTGTTGCTCCTAACTATGTTGTTGTTATTGCTCACCAAGGTGTTGTTTTTGCTTTCTAAGCTTTTGATGCTCCTAACTAAAGTGTTGTTGTTCCTACCTAACATGTTGTTGCTCCCAACCGACATTTTCTTCCTCCTGAATATGATGTTGTTTCGGCTCCTAATGACGATGCCCCCATGTTGTTGTTGTTGTTCTTGTTGTTGCTGGACTCCCGCGCCAACGATCGCTGCAGAAGTCAATTACTTTCCAGCGATATCGATCGAAGGTGTGGCTCAGATGAGGGTGGTGAACGGCAACGGACCGTCCGTCAACCGGCGCCATCAACAACACCAACAACAATGTGGAAAATCCGCCAACTTCATTCCGCAGGAGGCTGACCTCGATCAGAGGCCTCCAAGGTGGGGCTGGGGAGGTCGAAAACCAGGTGAAAGTCCAGAGATTGCCGTTAGCGAAGCGCTGGACCCTCGGTGGAATTTCACCGTCCACCGTGATGAATTCTCACCGAAACCGAGGGGAACTCAATGCATGAAGAGGAGAGAAAAGTACAGAATAGAAAAAGAAAGCAACGAATTGCAATTTGGAAAATAATTAAAACTAAGTTGTTGTGTTTTGTGTTTTGTGTTTTACAACCCGTGGAAGCCCGGAGGTGCTGAGTCGAAAACTACAACCATATTTCCATATGGGACGAGCAGGAGGAGGAGGAAGCGACAGGGCAATAACTGCGAGCTCATTAGCAACAACTGCAATGGCACAATAAACAACAACAACAACCACAGCAGCGGCGGCAGCGGCAGCGAACAATCAACAACTACAAGAGCAACAATAAACACCAAACAACCACTACAATGGCAACCATAAACAACAAACGATCACTACAAAGCAACAATAAACAGCTACAATAGTAGTTCGCAGCAATAGCAACAACAGCAATAGCAACAACAACAACAGCGATCAACGAGGTGTATAGTGAAAACATTAGGAAATTCAAATAGCAATAGTAATAATAATTATAATCACGATTATGATAGTGGCTAACAGTGAAACCTCGGAAAAGCAACCGATGGGAGCAGATAAGGTAAAGCAAGAGGAGGGGGGGAGGTGAGGGAGAACTGAAGAGAAGCGGAGAGGAGAGGAGAGGAGAGGAGAAGACTTAAGAAGAGGAGAAGGAGAAGGAAAAGAGGAGGGAAGAGTTTTCTACAACTGCAACTAATTTGCCACTCGCTCTCGCTATCTAACCTCTATGGGCCGTATCGCCTCCTCGCCTCCCTCCATTTCCCTACCGCGTCCTCCTTCTCCGGCCCATCGCTTTCTCCCCTCTCTCTCTCTCTCAGTCCCTCTGCCTGGCTGCCTCTGCTCACTTTCGGTGCCCGCGAAATGCAGCCAAGCAGAACGACGCATTACGCCACGGACCCCGGCCCCGGCCCCGGTCCCAGCCCCAAACCCGGGTCCCTGCTCCGGCCCCGCCCCTCGACACCTCGTGGTGGACCCTTCGGTCGAAAGTCTTCTCAAACTCTTCCACTGGCCCTCGCCCCCCGTCGACGTGGCGGATGAGATTTTTTCCGTTCTTGTTTTTTTGTTACACTCAGCTAGAATTAAGTACAATTAATTATACGCAACATTATAACACGACTTTTCTGTTCGACGACGAGAAGTTGGCCAAGAGTCAGGCCTTTACCCCAGAGACGAACGGACAGCTACAGAGAGCTACAGAAGAGGGAATTCAGAGGGACAGACAGAGAAGGCGGACGGATCGAGTCGGACGGAAAGACTTTGGAGCATGAGGACAAACTCTGACACAGACAAACGGACGGACAGACATTAAGACAGATAGACGGACAGACAGACATTCAGCCATAGGTCCGTGGAAAAGTTTTCTCTTTGTATTCTTTTTGTTATATTGTTGTTGCAATGTTTGAGAGAAATTTGAATATGGCGAGAGTGGAGGGAATCAGGGAATGGTTTCTTCTCCTTCCTCCACTGAAGGAATGATGACCTTTTATAATTTTTTGTTTTTTTTTTTTTTGTAATTTTTGTTGTTTTCCTTTTTGGAGAATTCTGAAATTTATCACCGAGGTGGCATCATAATTATATCGCGGTTGAAAGCACGCCTAGAGATCGGCGGTTGGCGCGATGGGGGGCCCCTGCAACAACAACAACAAGAACAGTAACAACAACAAAACCAGTTGGTGCAAGGAAAACAATTACAACACCTGGGCAAATTCTCAAACCATTTCTTCCTCGGATTCGAGTCTGTGTTCTTGGCATCGACTTGTTTTTATTAGTTTTGATTTCTAAATTCACATAAATTCTCGTTTTTATTTTTTTGGATTTGCATAAATTCACATTACTTAAACCAAAATATTACGTGTATTTTTTTGTTATAGTAATTTATATTTACTATTGTTTGTTCTGTTATTTTTGATTTGATTTTTTTAATATATTGGATTCCATATTGATTCTTTGATTTTAAATTAATTTTGAGTAATCGCCTAATATCGATTTGTACTGGCTTCATTTTTTTATATTTAATTATTATATATTTTATTATTTTTGATTTCTTTTTTTTGTTTGTATTATGATTTATTATGATTTTTTTAGTTTTATTTCATTTTCGAAATAGTAATTCATTTCAATTTTTATGATTATTTTCCTGTTGGTATATTTTTTCTTAAAGTTTTTATTTATTTATATTTCTTTGCTTCCCAATCGCCTCTCTTTGAAGTTCTCTCGGTCTCTCTTTATTGCTGCGCACTTCAGTTGTAGAATTTTCACCACCAACCAATTTCTAAAACAATTTTACGATTTCTGCTCCTCCTCCTGCTCCTCCTCCTCCTCCTGTTCCTCCTCCCCACTTTTATTGTTCTCCTCGTGTGGTGCCTTCCACATGGAAAGGAGCTGTTGTTGTTGTTGTTGTTTTAACAGTTTGTTTTGTTATGGTTTCCATGGGTCGAGCGCAACTAAAGTGCATGAATAATTTGAGATTCCAATAATAAAATGTTATTGCCGGTTATATATATTCATTTATTGTATACAAATCTATTATTCATTATTTTATGTCCGTTCTCGTTACGTTTCTCCCTCTCTCTCTCTCTTTCCCGCTCCTCTTGGTTCTGTTATGGTTTTTGTTATTGTGATTGCTCTTGCTTTTATTATTGCTATTGTTGTTATTGTTGTTCTTACCTCGGTCCACTCCACCGTTGAAGGGGTCGACGATCGCTCGAGAACCCATTTCGAATCGTTCGTCTTGACTTTTCCCGCCACTCCTTCCTGCTCTGCCTCCTGGAAGGGGCGGCCACGGTCCGATTGGGGACCCGTGGCGAACCCCATCATCGCCGTCGCCGTCGCCATCGCCATCACCATTACGTTTGCCCTTGGGGTGCACCAAAAGCAATCAAGTCCAAGAGGCCTCTCCATGGCCTGGCCCGCGATGGGATTTTCTCCATCGGCATCCAGGGTTAATCCGCCGCCGTTTCTGGTGCCTCACCGGGTCTCCGCCTAATTAACTCGTTGCATCTGCTGCTTGCCATTTCCACATTCGGTTATCACGGTCGTCATCGTCGCCATCCGGTGCGGACTTGGTCGTGGTCGCATGTCCACGGTAAGGATCGCATTTTCCGAATCTCGACAGTTCACGCACTTCCTTCGACTGCCGCCGGTAATTGTTAGCATTTGAACCTGGTCAACGAACGACGACGGACGGGCGAACGGACGGACGTCGCCGACGATCGTCTTGGCCAGCGAACAAGTGGCTGGCCTCGTGTTCCCACGTCGTGTTCCCGGCCAAGCCTGGTTCCACCTGTTGCCATTCGTCTAGATGACGATCGCGGATAAAAACCAAACAAATTTCTGAAATTCTAAATAAACATTTCTAGCGAACGCATTTCTCTTCCCTCCTCCTCCTCTCTCTCATCGGCTTCCACTGACTGCAACTTCATTCAGTGTCTTGAGGGAAGCTGGAGCTGGGGCCGTGTCCAAGGCTGGCGGCGTTGCGGGGTCGGGAGGAGGCGACGCCAGGCCAGGCTTCAATGAGGAATCTATGCATTTCCGCTGCATTTCATTTTAAAAGCGTCCAACGTCGTCCATCGCTCGGTCTCTTCACTCGTTCGTCTGTCTGTCTCGCCGTCCGTCCCGCTGCTTGTCGTTCAGCCGTCTGTCCATCGCTCGGTCGCTCTGCCTGGCCCGATTCCTCCGTCTTCCATCCAGCCGTCTGTCTCTGCAGCCATCGCTCCACGAGCTCCTTCAGTGCATTTACTTTTTGTTCCTTTGCCACATCTCATCTTCCGCTTCCCACTCCCTCTCGGCTGTTCCTCCGTCGCCCCATGGTCCGCTGGCGGGACTCCTTCGTCTTCTTCGAGAATGGCGTTTAATGCCATTTCAAATGAAACGAAATGAAGTGAGGGAGCAAATATCTTTAATCTTGTTTACAAACATTCGCCCCAGTCGCCGACGACCCACGTTCCCTCCACTCCAGCTGTCCACCGTCCGTCCGTCCGTCCGCCCGTCCGTCCGGTCTGTCAGAATGTTTTTCTTTCTCCGTGTCCGTCGTTCTGTCTCCCCTGGTATCTGTCTCTCTGCCTGCCTGCCTGTCTGTCTGTGCGCCTCGCCGCGTGTTTGGCCCGCTGCGCATGCGTAACAAGAAAGTTTCCAGCTGGTGGTGATGCCAATCAGCGGGAGCTCCAGCGACAATAACAACAACGGTGATATTGTCAGCAGGCACCTTAACAACCAGAATAACAACAACAAGAAACAAAAATAATACCATACACTTCCACATCTGACTGAGATGTTGTGCTGACTTTTGGCCAAAGTGTTCGCCTCTCTCCAACTGTTGGCCGACAATTTCGCGTTAATCAACGCGACATCAAACGTCCCCAGCGCCGAGCCATGGTCCCATTATTATTATTATTATTCTTATTCTTATTATTCTTCTATTACTCCGCCAAGCCATTAAATCCAGCATCAGATCGACCGCCACTACAGTAGTGGCCAGCGTCGTAAGGTCGAAGCCATTAAGTGGAGGAGCCAAACTTGTGAACTAAGTAGTTTTATGAGGAAGGAAAAATTGTTTATGTAGATAGATTTCCCAAGTCATGCATTTCCACGTCGTAGAGGTGCTGCAGGAATTGGTTGGAGGAGAAAAATCACAGGTGAGACTCGGCAATGACATGGTTCGGGGTTTCACCTGCGATATTTCTCCTTCAACCATATACCTTCCTGCCTTTTCTCCACGACGTCCCCGTAGCTTCCTTTGTTTGGGAATGTTTTCTCGTTTCCTTGCGGCCTCTTCTGCATTGGCTTTTCTAGGGGAAACCCTGCCGATATTTATTTCTGCTCCTTATGGGAGTTTGTATTTATGACATTTCTATGCGGAGATTTAAATTATTGCATCTTTTATTTTGCTTACTATTTATGCGCTTCTGTGCCTTCGTCTCGCCTGCTCCTTCATTCACTCTACGGATTTTGCTTCTTTTCTTTCGTTTCAGGCCAAAGGCTCCGTGGCTCGAACACCTGCTCGCCACAACGATGCCCTCTTCAGTCCGGCCAGCTATTCGCCCATGTAAGTCCGCCTGAACATCCGCACATGTCTGTCGCTCGCATCCCATCGAATCGCGAGCCATTGAATTTACTAACTTACTAACTCTTTGTCTAAGTCATGCAGCAATAGTCGTTCCATTTCTATCTATTGCTTCAGACCATTTTGTTATTCAGGCGACAACAGGAAGTTCTTCGCCGATGCCCGTGCAAAGTAAATGCAGTTGAGGTTTCTGCAGATTTCCTCCATCATTTGGTTTCAGGGCGAAGTGAATTCAACTATCTTGGTTCGATAGCTTCACGATCGCAACAAAGTAGGAAAAATACAGAGCTTTTGCCGATGAAATTACGGTTCATTTTGAGTCCCCATAAAGGCTACAAAGTCAAGCCAAATCGAGTCGAGGCGCGCCCTCAACGCCAAATCAGTCTAGGACGATGCTTTTTTATCCCCTCGGCAATCCCAGAGATCTCGCGGTTCGAGACATTCTCTTAATGCTCGGCGTAGAACCCTCAAACTTCACAACCGGAGCCGACGTCGCCGTCGTCCGACGCGGCCCGGTCGGTCGCGGTCAGGAGACGGGACGCTGGAAGAACGAGGTGTAAGGTGAAGGAGGTGTTTTGTGCAGAGTGAGAGATGGAGAGGGAGAGGAAGAGAGAAGCACCTGTGATCGATTGGGGCTGGGCTGCAGGACGCCTGGCTTATCGCCGATTTGCACTAATAATAATTATTTCCATTTATAAATGTCCGACGAGAACTCGCTCGATCGCTCTTCTGAATCTGGTCGCTCGCTGTTGATCGGGCGGCGGCAACAGTTGCTGCTGCTCCGACTGCGGTTGTTGTGGTCGTTGTTGCTGTCGCTATTGCTGTTGCCTCTCGCAGTTGCCTCTCGTACCGATGATAAATGCTAATAAAGTGTTCGAGGAGCAATTGCAATCTATGTGGAGCTGATAATTATAATTATGATGAATTGGTGAACGAAACCACGGCCAGGACTAGGACGAGCGCTAATAGGAGCCACAGAAGCCGCGCAGCAACGCAACTAAGGCCGTGGGGATGATGAGGAGGGGGCTGAAGGGGGGCGATGATGACTGGGGAGAAGCGCATAATGACGAGGACGATCAAGGCCGGAAGGGGAGACGGGAACGAAGAAGACGAGGGTGCGGTGAACGACGATAAAGATGACGAGGGAGACGAGGACGACGATGACGACGATGAGGGCGACGTGGTCGAGGACGACGACAGAATTAGTAGTGGCGGAAGTCGGCTAATCGCGGTAGCAGCTCCGGAGGGCCCCGGCCGCCTTATTACGGGGTGGACGCCGGCCACGTCCCCCAGACGCGACGGTCGTTGAGCGCAATGGGTCGGGAACGCCGGCGGCAGCGCGACGACGGCAGGTGGCTGGCGGCTGGCGGCGGAAGGAGGAGCGATTTGAGCGATTTATTTCAATCCTTCTGCATTATGAATACTATATTTTAAGAGCCATCTCGTCGTCACCGTCGTCGTCCTCGTTGCCAACTGGTCTCGTTATTCAACTTGATGTCGCAATTTCTGCACTATTTTCGCTCCCTCCCTCCCTCTCTCTCTCACACACTCTACTCTGGTGCTCCCTTCCCCTCTCGCAGTCGGGTGATGAAAAATCAATTTGGAGAAGAAAAAAAAAAACGTATGCCAATTAGCGAGAGGCGATTTTAATTCGACGGATTTGTAACGAACATTTTAGGAAATCGACGAAAAAAAGCAAAAAATAAAAAAACAAAACTAATATGGATAAAATGTATGGGAAGCCAAATGCAATTATTTTATTTTATTGCCTCAATCTCGTTGCAATGCAAATTTCATGCTTTGCCAACTGCAAATGTTGTTTCGGTTGTTGTTGTTGTACCGGCTGTTGTTGTTGTTGCCACCGCGTGCACTCGTCCGTCCTGAGGGCATCCAAATTCGAATCCAACCGAATGACCGAATCGACGAATGAATAATTGACCTGTAGCAAACGGCCGAACCCCGAACCCGATCGGCCCCGCCGGCTGTAGGGTGCAAAAATGAAGCATGGCAAAAAGTGGGAAAATTGAAAATTATGTTCATTTCAGCGGAATTTCCTCCAATTTTTTTGCCATTTCTCCAGGTTCCCGACCAACCGACCGACCTGAGCCGAACGGACGAAACAATGTTCGACAACAGTTGTTGTTGCTGCACCGAGCCGGCAACAGACAGATAGTAGTACAACATGTCTGTCCGTCCATCTGTCCATCCGTCCGTCCCTCCGTCTGTCCGTCTGAGCCCGTGTTTCGACGATTGTTTTTGTCCAGGTCGGCTCCATTTCTATGTTGCAAGTTTTTCTTCGCCTCACTTACATATGTACATATTTTGTGTTTTCTTTTCTCCTATTTTCGACATGTTTTTCAATATTTCCTTTATTTTTCTCAAGTCCCATATCGTTGTTACCTCCTTTTCTGTTGTTGGAGCCTCCTCGTTGTGGGGGTTCTGCTTTATTGCGCCGAAAAGTGTTAGACGTCGGCTCTCTGGGGGCTTCCTTTGGTCTCTGCTGAATTTCAATATTCCATCCATACCTGTGGCATCCACATGCAATCTGCATGTGTATGTGTGTGTGTGTCTGCTGTCGTTGTGTTGCCTCTAATCGGAGCCCACCATGCCTTCTCCTCTCTACCTTCCTCCCACCCTCTCTCTCCTTCTCTCGCACAATCTCTGACACACACTTTTTGGTTCTCTCCACCAAGACTTATGGGTTCTGCATGTATGGTTTTTGCACACTCGTGTTTGTTGGTGGTTGCCAGTCATTGTTGTTGTTCTTGCTGTTGTTCCTGCTGCTTCGCTTCACCTATCCTATTCGATTTTGTTGTGTGCGGTGCATTATGCAATTTTCCACCAGCGCCATCAACGCCGCCGCCCCACCCCCGCGGCTGCGTCGACCTCAACTTCCACCTCCTCCTGAGGCGACCGTCGTCGATGGCTCGGCTGATGCCCGGTTCTGCCACGTTGTACAGAATGCTCTAAGCATAGCTAAAGCGGTTGTTGTTGTGGTGAGAGATGATGGAGATGATGAAGATGATGTTCCTCTTCCATCACGTCGATCCTCCCACCGCCTCCCCCTCAGCCTTTGGCTTCCCCTCCCACACGAAGGCACATGTTGAATCTCGGAAATATTTGGCACTTGAGTTCCTTGCGAGATTTATGTAGATAACAATTCTTTGGAAGGAAAAACTCGAGCTTCCTCCGGCCACGATCTTCCAGAGACTCGAATCTGTCGATACCTCCAGAGTCTGCTCAAGGAATTCAGGAAGCCGCCGTCTCGTGGGATTCCTCAACCCATGCCCCACTCATCCATATCGGGAGAATTCCCCGGCGATATCGAACTGTGTACTGGATGGTTATCCGAAATGGAATGGAATTTAAATTACTATATAAGGGTTCCTCTTAAGCCATTCCATTCCATTCCGCTCCAAGTCAAGTCGAACCGAATTCGCGCCGTGATCTTTGGCCGATCAGCGGCAATCGATCGTGCCTGGGACGGAGCCAAGTAAAGAGCATAAAGCAACAGTAACAAAGCAACAACGAAACGACAAAGAGGAGGAGGAGGAGGAGAGAAACTGTATCAAAAAATGGAAATGTTTTCAAATTACACTTGCCATAATTTTCCGCGCATCAACGGAGCCGGTGTCGATGCCTCGGGCTCCGACACCCACACCACGCTCGGTGCTCAACCATCCACCACCCACCTCTGGCCCCGGGCTCGTCCTCCTCCCCCCGCTCTCCGCTCCCTCCTGCAGCCATTCACTCACGGTTCGAACGTCTTTTCTTCTCGGTCCTCCTCGCGGTCCAGCAGCGGGACTCCACGCACTCACACCGCCGCTCCGGGCTCTGGGAAAATCGTTTACACCTTTGGAAATCCAGCGCTAATCAGCGCCGCCCAGTGGGCCTCGCAGCACCGGCCGAACGTCCATGTGCGCCAGTTGTTGCTGCACAACGGCGAGGCGTTGAACGCCTCCAAGTCGCGGTACATGTTCGACAACCTGCGCGAGAAGGCGGAGATAGCGGGCGACCGGGTCTTCCACATCGGGAAGAGCTTGTGCAGCCAGCTTTTCGGGCCGGATGCCGACGACTACGACCTGAGCCAAGTGGACGTGCATTCGCAGGTGAGAGCTATTACTGTTGTTGTTGTTGTCGTTGTTGTGTTTGCCAACCACCACTGATCATCTCATTCCCACTCGATTCGTCTCCACAGGACACGATCAAAACGATCGGCACCATCTGCTGCGACAACGACGGCCCCTTGGACGCCTCCTCCGTCCTGCTCGTCGGCTCGGACGAGATGTGCTGTCGCACGGTGCGTTTGAATTTCTCCAAGACGAAGTCGGTGGGCGTGTTTCCCGGTCAGGTGGTCCTGGTGTCGGGCATGAATCCCAAGGGCGACGTCTTGATGGTCGAAGAGATCCACGCGAGTCGCCAGCTGGAGCCGCCGCCGCCGCCCAAATTCGCCGACCAGCTGAGTTTCGTCATCGCCTCCGGGCCCTACACCAACGACGACGATCTCATCTACGATCCGCTGCACGACCTGATCTCATACTGCAAGCAGCACAACCCGGACGTCCTGATAATGGCCGGCCCGTTCCTGGAGACCGACCACAAGCTGATCGAGGAGAACGTAACTCTGGCCGAGACGTTCGAATCGTTCTTCGAGAAGATGATCGCCGGCGTGGTCGACGCGATCGGGTGAGTGTGGGAGAGCGGTTGTTTTTGTTTTGTTCGAAGATTAATGGCAACAATATTTCGCTTTCAGTCCGTCCACGACGCTGCTCGTTGTCAGTTCGCACAAGGACGCCAACGCCGATCCGGTGTATCCCACACTCCCGCTCACTCTGAAGAAGACCTATCCGAACGTGCACATGTTACCTGATCCCTCGATGGTGGACTTGAACGGCATCACCATCGGCATCACATCCACCGATATCGTGGACCACCTCACGAATAACGAGCTGGCCGTGTAGGTTCTTCCTTGTGCCCGAGTGAAAGGCGTTCTCTTCACATTTCGATTGGTCTTTCGTTCCAGTAACGCTGGCGATAAAGTGAAACGCGTGGTGAACTATCTCTTCAACCAGGGCTCCTTCTACCCGCTCAACCCGCCGCCGGAGGACAAAATGTGCTTCGACAGCAACTTGGCCAGCAAATACGCGAACATTGACTTCATTCCGAATATCCTCATTCTGCCCAGTGACCAGAAGTGCTTCATCAGAGTATGCGTTTTACTGTCAACTATCTCCTCTCGAAAACTACAAATGCTTTCATTCAATATTTCAGGTCGTCAATGGCTGCTTGGCTATAAATCCTGGGCGCCTGGCTGAAAACACTGGTGGGACTTTCGCAAGATTTATTATCACCCCGCCGGCGCCTAAAGATGAATCCAACCTCTTCAACTACGTCGGCTGCCAAGTTCGAAAAGTCTAATCTAATTTGTATTACTTTTAAACTCTCTGACTATGTGTTTAGTTAATAAAGTTTTGTATTATTTACATTACGTAGTAAAACATTCATTGGAGGATCGGGTATCGTGGACTAAAACTACAGTAGATCGAAAATGTCAAAAAGCAGGTTTCTTACACAGTATCATTTATTGAATTGTTTAAAATTTTATTTTTAAATGCGTAACATATTCATTTTGAAACAGTTAATACAAAAAGTTTGCGGTATAATTAAAATAATAATTAATTACCGAAGGCACATGGGAAGTACTTTTTATCGTGCTCTACAATTTCCTCCAAAATGTCGTCGATTTCCGTGGTAGGGAAACGTTCGACCCACGACCTGATGTAGCCCTCATGGGTGGCATCGTACGTCAACAGGTTCACCTTATTATCCTTTACAGCGGTATTGGCTTGCACCAAAATGATGCGCGGCTTTTTGTGAGCTAAGCAAATGTCTCGCCACTTGGCCCATGGATGCGAGCCACACTCACTAACCTCCGAATAATGCTCATACATTTTTTTCGCTGACTCAATATCCGCCGTCGACTTGTAGACCTGTAGTTTCAAGAGGAACTCCTCAAGTGCTTTCTTTCCTACTGTATGTATTTTCGAACGATCCACAGTGAGTCGCAGATTTTTGCCATTTTCAGTTTCTTCGACTGTGACGAATCCTTGGCCGGCTTCTAGCAGAACTTTCATAATTACAAACCGAGCTCGACTATGCGCTTGCATCCATTGTTTCGACTGTGGATTAAACATTTCCAGGGCGACACCCATGCCGTTCCATATCAAGCTCAACCAGTTGATGTAAATGATATTGTCTTGTTCCTGAGGATCTTTGAAACCAAAGATTTCCAGAATATCCCTCTGAAGTGAAAGATAAAGACCAACGGCCTCGGCTCGGCATTCTTCGTAGGACGAACCAATGGTACCGAATTTGGTATCGTATGTTTCGCCAGGTGCATACCAAGTAGTAATTGGTTCACCAGTAATTAGGTTTTTAGTCGTTTCTTTGTCGAAATTGAACTTGCCATTCTCGTCAACACGGAAGAGTTTGCCACTACCATGGCCGAGTAATTCGTGCAAACCTACCTGAACCTGTACCCAGAAAATTTTAATTTATCGACCTACGAAATTAATAATTATATAATAGTACCTCAAACGATTTCACTTTGTATTCCTTCATTAGTTCCTGATCTTCATCGGATAGGAAGGGAATTGGATCCTTTCGATTGATATTGGCTAACACATTTCCCAATGAGACATTCTTAAACCCTTCATCCTGACGAATTTCATCATCTTTAAAGAAAAGATACTTTAGTTATGGTACATACAAGTAAAAAATCACTACTGCATACAATTGGGAATATTTATTCCTGCAGGAACTCCGCTTCCGGCAAATGTTAACACATCGAGCGATGTAAAGTCAGGTTTCAAGTAAGAATCCTTTTCATACGATTTTTCCCATGGCAAGTATTCCAAAAGCTTTTCAGCGCGAGTAACCAATTCTGCAAACTTGGCAGAGCTCTCTTTATTAACCATTGCAACGAACCCTTCGAACTCAGCTCGTCCACCAGCAGGGTCGCGATATGTTTCGATAAAACCGATGTACGTTTCAATCACGGGACCCTTGTCTTTAATCCACCATCTGTGAAATATAAGAGTGGAAACGACGCACACAGTAATTGGAAAAGTAAATTTTATACCTCGAGCCATCTTTGTGATCTGCTAAACTGCCGTGCTGGAAACTTTTAATATAATGCTCAATCATCTTGACCTCGTTTTCATTAGCTGCGTGTTGTTTCGCCTCTTGTAAATTTTTATTAACTCGAGCCAATAGTTTACAATAATCACCACGCGTTACGCGGAAATTATTTCCCTTGAACTTTTCAACTGGAAGAGTTATGCCATTCTGTTCGGTGCATTCTACTGAACCCAATTTTACATCGTATATAGTTTGTCCATTCTCTTCTACTTTGAAGGTACGACACATGTAGGGTTCAATTCGTTTAGATGTGAGCCACTCATTTACGATGTCTGAGTCTTCTTTCGTGCAGTTATCCGACCAGTAGGTTGTGATACCATTTGGTGCAAAACCAAGGACTTCATTGCGTGGTTTTAAGGCGTAAATTAGCGAGGAACATTTTTCGAGCACAGCTGGTACATGTTTATCCTTGGAATAAGCAGCCGACAGACGTGCGATAGATTCAAATTTTGATTGATCAATATTTGGTATAATTTTGCTATCGCCCATACCTTTGTAGTTTCCAGCATTAGCGAAAACGCCACAGGCATAAACAAGGAATGCCTAAATTATTTCCGATTATGCAATAAGCCTTGAAATAATTTATACAGTACTTACAGTAAACTCGTCTTCAGTAATGCCATTGTCCAAAGCTCTTGTCTTTAAATCATTAACAGGTTCAGCAACAAAGATGCGATGCAATAATGAGAAGATCAAAGGGCCTTCAGGACTTGATTGAATCAATGAAATTAGTCCACCCTCCCATGAAGCCTTACTGAAGTAATGTGCATAGAGTTTCTCCTTCTCCGTGAGGTTCTCGAAAGCGCTCTTACATTCTAAATCTGCGATGGGCTGAGTGTTTGGCAAAACGAAATGCGAAGTGTTGGCGGTGGACATGGCTCTAATATAGGGTAAGGAAGTTAGGCTGCAAAAGAAAAGAATCATTAGATTAGTTTGCGGAAATTAAAGTATAGACAAATTAACAAAACAAAAGCAGAAATCTTAGAGGCGAAATCTATACCTTATATTACTTTTGTTTGAATTCTTTATAAAAGAACTACGTTCGGTACTGGGTCTAAAATAAGAGCGTCTGGTATAGTGGGAGTATACTGTGCTGAATGTAGCTTTGGTGGCTTTAACTAGGTTAAGTCTGCTTAAATATAACATATTCTTTGAAAAGAATTTACAATCTGGAAGGACAGTTTGGTTTAGGATAAATCGTATTGAGTAGAAACAATAGAGAACTCATTAAATCCTAGTACTTACATTTATACTATGTTTGCTAACAAGACAAGAAAAATGAGACGAGTTAAACTGAAAATTTAGAAGTATATTAATTTAGGAAAGTTTTGCCAAATTCAGTTGAGAATTAAGAGGAAACCTAGTGTTTTATCACTCAAGTATATTGACTTTGTAAATGATAAGACATAAAATGCAATTCTAACAATGGAGTTACTATAATGTCCAACCCAACCCGAGTACTGCAGAAATTTCCATTTCGCAAAATCATGCAACTTTTACAACGTGTAATAAAAACTGGGATATGAATTTTGTGAAATGCAACCCAATTGTGCGAACGTTCCTTGGATGTAGAATAAAAAGGTAAAAATATTTTCAAAATGAAAGCTCACCGATAAAAATATGTTGACAAAGTTTAGTAGTATACCAAGCACACCACTCGACTAATTTTTCTAATTTGGTTTAAAATATGGAACGTCTTGTATTAACTTCGCAATTGCCTTTATTGCTGGCTTATTTGTAAATTTTTCTCAATTTTACTGTTAGTTAATGATGCGGCATCTATCAGCTGGTATTAACGTCAAACCAGTGTGGGGTGTAAATGGGTTTACATACCTGAACTTCACACCCACAGACGAACAGAACTATTATCAAAGTTATTTACTATGGGGTTTACCTGAATTTTTCCCCATTTTGCGCGGATTAGGTTGCAATGCAAAAAAAAAATAACATACAAATTATTTCTATTTTTACTCTCAATTCCGTTAAATTGAAATAGTCTATGCTGCACTTTTTGATACATATTGAGGTTGCCTTTCGATGTCAGTTTATTAATTCGTACTGCTACTTAGTGTCTTCTATTGGCCATTGCAACCCTGTTCCTAATGACACAATTGTGACAGATGGCGGCGTTGGTTTTGAAAAATAACGTTTGTTTTTGAGTAGAAGCGGAAAATTGATTGGAGGAGTGAACAAATTTGATTCGAATATTTATAAGAAATAATTTTTCTAATTGTGTCTACTGCGAAGTTTTATTCAAATTTCATTAATAATTGGGTAAAGATTTTGTGAACATGGATATATCACGTCAAACAATAAGTGACGATACTAGCTGCGCTGGCGTCTCTATGTATTTGTCCTTCGATTCGAACAGCACAATGTCTAGTGCAGCCTACAAAACCATGGAAGCTATGAGCGACATATCGGCAGTATCTACAATGGACCAGATTGATCTCAACGACGTTGAAGTGTTATCAGAATCTCATCAAAATAGTACACTTGAAGCAGCGGACGTTGATTTAAGCCAATTAAAGACAGTTAAAAAAATTGATCAAATCCCGTTAGGTACAGCTTCGCCACTGCCATTACGTGCATTTCCAAAAAATATTTTGCAAGAGTACAAGGCACTCTCATCTACCCCGACCAAAGAACAACTGATGCGAAGCGTAGAGATATCTCGAGGATCTGAAGTTCCACAATCGATGGATTTAGGTGTAGCATTCATGGGAGTTGAGGATGACAAGAACATGTTTTTCAATGAGGATAACAAAGAGAATGCTCATCCAGAGAGCGAGGGCTCAACTCTTTCTTCTTCAGTAGAAATAGTTACATCAGTAATTGAAAAGAAACAAATGACACTTTCCACTACGGAAGAAGTTTCAATGCATTCCATTCAAGAAGTACCAGATGAGAAAAAACTAGATCCTGAGGCCACACCAAAAGCCAACATCGAAAGTGAAGTGAAAAAAGGTAATTGACCATAACGTCTTAAATAAAATAATTCTAAAATATGTCCTTTGTAGATATACCCTCGAGCTCTGGTCTACGAAAAACGAAATCCCATATTCCTCAAAACAAATTTTATCGCAAATCTGTATGTGAACCTAATCTCAATACAAACCGTCCTTCCCGTATAGCATACAAACGACAATCTGTTTCTGGCACTACAACGCGTGGTGCAGATACCACTGATATTCCAAAATTATTAGACCAAATGTTAAAAATATCGAATGTAGTTCCAGATAAACCCAACGATCAAGGAGATAAGCAGAGGAACATACATGAAACCGTCAAACCTTTGGGAAAAGGACGTTCGTCATTACTCCCTCAAGCAGAAAAGCGTCCTTTTAGTTTTACTCAACGTATGTCAATTGTTGTAAAAACTACTCTGAATAGTCCAGCCCGAAAAGTAGCAAGGAAATCATTAATTCCCAATGGGCAAGTAAGCGGAGTATCAACACGTAGAAGCGTTGCACCATCTCTCGCCGGTGGGGCATTTAATGGGCCTCGACGTAGTGTAATGCCCAATATTGGAGCTTCTCGTAGAAGCATGTTTCCAACGTCATCTACTTTAAATCAAAATCGTAGTTCAGCAGCAACTGAAAGAGCTCAACTATTGAAATCAACAAATGGACAACCTATCTTACCCACTAAAACACAGACATCGAATCTGAAATCTCTACCTGAGCAAGGGGAAAAGTTGAAATCTACTATTCCAATCAAAACTAAAATTTCAGTAACCTCGAAACAAGAATCAACTTTTACTTGTTCGGTTTGTGCTCAAAAATTTAGAATAAAATCTTTACTTGACGCCCATAAGCGTTCACATGAGGGTGAGAATATAACTCCGACTATGATCAAGAAACCTTCTGTTCCTATACCGACTACTAATGCTTCCACAAAAGAATCTACTCAATGCAAATATTGCGACAAAAAGTTTGCAATTGTACGAGCTTTGCACATTCATTTATTACAAAATTGTGCAAAAATTCCTCCAGGTGATAAAAGGAAACTACAGTACACTGAAATGAATCACGTTGAGAAAGCGCAATTGCCATTGTTTTCAAATACGAACAACACATCTTCTACAAAAACACTGACAAAATCCCATTCCAATTTGAGCAGTGCTCAAAATAGTTCTGTGGAGTCTCTTGTCGTAAAGAAAGGTAACTATATTGCATTCCAAGAAATAAGTGTATTTTTAAAAATTGTTTATTTAAGAGATTACCATCATAACCCAAGAATTAGTGACTGCTGTTGAAAAGGCTACTTCACAAATGGCTCCACCTATGACAAAATTAAAGAAGAAGGCTGCACACGCTGGCGTCTATCGTACACCCAGTAAAAGTGTACCCTGTCACATATGCAAGCAGTCATTTAAAAGTATTCTTGAATACACAAACCACAGTTTGACAATGCATTCCTCGCAGACACTTAACGAAAATACAGAGGCTCACATGATCAACGATGACTCTCAAATGGAAACGGGAAATTAATACTTCATTATTTTTAAATGTTTTATATTTTGTGTTTTTTTTTTAGTATTTTATGTTACCCATCTTAGTTTTATAGTTCCCTTTATTTTATTTTAATGACATGGATTCCATCTATCCTGATTACATCAGTGAATACTGCAAGCAGTATTTTTCCGGATTTCAAGAAAGTTTGGCATACAAAATTGACAAGAAATGCACCTGATAAAATGTGCCGTTATTAGACTGAATACTAAATGATCATTCGTGTAGAAAATTATATTTTGTATTAAAAATAATTAGAAATAGAAGAATGTACATGTCTATTCAAATAACTTAAATTGTTTCATTATATTTTTATTTTCTTTTCTGGCGGTGGTTTCATATCCACATTCTCAATTTTTGGTTCTAAGCCCCCAGATGCTGACGTGGGACTTGTATCGGCCGGATTAACATTCCCATTGTTGGTAGCAGTATTTTCTGCCGAATTAGAATCCTGTATTCCTTGTTGCTGCAATTGTTGTTGATGAACTTGCGGCGGAATTGGGGGCGGAAATTTTCTTAAAAGTTCGACCAGCAACATGTCGACACGCTGTTTTTGGAATACTGTGCCACTATCATCTTTCGAAGAATTTGAATCTTTTTTGGCTGCAGCTTTTGATTTATCTGAAACTGTTGATATTTTGTTAAATAATGTATAGAAGAGATTATTCGAAAAATTACGGGCTTTATTTGTTGTAAAATCCCATGTGTAACCCTTATTTGGATGATAACGTGAATAGCTACTGGCTTCCTCAAATGCAGATTGTAAATTTGTCACCGTGGAAAGCTAAGGAAAAAATTTGTAAATTAAAATATTTAGCTAAACTATTTAAATACATACTATTCTCGAGTTGATAACGTTTGCCAAATCGGGTGCTTTATAAACCATTCCGCCGATTATATAGTAGTCTGCCAGTGGTGTTGCCTCTGTTGGACTATGTCTATGTTGTTTCCTGATAACATAGAGAATTGGCTCCGCAACGTGGAGCAGGATGTACTCCACACCAACCATGTTACTGTATATAGAAGAATTATTGACATTATTTATCAAAAAAAATGTTTCAATTTGGACTCACTTCAAGTGTTCTAAACTAAGCCTTTGCATGCGCACTGTTTCATTATTGCAGACCCGATCGTAAAACGGATTGGATTTTCGGCAAAAATAATCCATTACTGTGCTGGGGTTCAGTGAAGCCATCATCTGGGTATCATGCCAAGAGACCCATAGGGGATTCTCCTGGGAAATGGGTTGCGGCATTTGGCGATTCGGCAACATTTCAACAAGTGGTTCTAATTATATGAGACGCTTTCTGCGAGATCGGTTTTGCTTTTTTTTTTATTTTACAACTCTTTGTTGTTAAACAAATCGAAGCAAACGTTTCTGTCGCAATGCTATAAATAATGCAATTCAATTTGCCGCTCGCCCCTCCGTCAATTCCAATTATTAGGGGTCAATGTTATCTATTTTATCTGTTACCCGTGCTGCAATTGCTGACAGCTTGGTTGTGCTCTTGAATTCTTGTTTATCATCTATTTTAGGGTATTTGATTTATATTTTCTTTTTATTGTTGTATAATATTTTTAAATCAGTAGCACAAAAACGCGAGCAGGAAATTTGTTCTCGGATATAACAACAGGCAAGTTTTATATTCTGGTTTTCCAATTTTTTACTAGGTTTTACAATTTATACAGTTTAAACAAAATTTGGACACTATTTCGGACACTACACAATATTTGACTAAATAATTAAAAAACAATTATTTAAAATATTGCCCAACTGCACTTGCACAAGATATTACCATAATATTAACTTTTTATTACTCTTCGGTTGACGTTCTACAAGGTGTTGCCAACAAAATTTTATTTGTCAGCAAGATGTGATTTATGTGGATCTAGTGCGTGAGATTGTATTATTCTGATGTTATATAATTTTTTTTATATAGACTATTTCTATTATAAATACCTTCTGAAATAAGAAATTCTAATATATAAACAAAATAATTTGTATCGTTTCCTTAATTATAGTTTACCTATGTAAATTCATTTTCTGAAATTCCATTTTAAATATTTAAATAGTGTAAAAGATAAAAAAAGAACATCACTGGTTGCATTGTAACAAAGAGATGAGAATGGAAGAGCAACAAAAACATTATGAATGAAATGTCTCTTTCTTATCTCTCATGTTTTATTATTCTGTATGTGCTTTTCTACAATCTTCCAAGTCGAGAGCCAAGAAAGTTTTGTGTTTTTCTTTTTCGTTTTCTCTCTTAACATTTGCGATTTTGACGTTTTGACAATCCAATGAGTTTTGTTTCGTTTTCGTACGAACAAATTGTTTTGGAACAGAGGTTTTTAGTTTTTCATAAGTGTTGTCTGTGCTTTTCCTCAAAGTGATGAACTGATAAATAAATGATATGCTTTGTTTGTCTAACACAACATTACAAACATAAACAGCAAATCTATAATTAGAAATCCGAACAAAACATATCACAAATAATTAAAAAATTATACGCGAAACATCGAACACACACATATACATGGAATTGAAATTGAGTTATTCATGTTAAGTTAAAAATTAAAATAACAATTTAAATACAAAACCAGAAGCCTATAGTCTACAATTTGGCCTGTGAGCAGGCATAGCTATTGGAGGTTCCCTCAGTTGGCTTTGTTCTATTCATCGTGGCGCTTCTCGGGAACAACGCGAGCTCATCATGGTAAACATTCGGATCAGAATTTCATATTTGTGAAATTGGTCAAGTCGAAATTGATTTTTTAAACAAAACAAAAAAAATAATATTCGACCTTTGTAAATAAGATCTTTACTACTAATACGTGATTATTATATATCTCATTAACTGTCTCTTCCTTATCCAAATGAAATAATTGTGTTTTCATTTATTTGGAAAATCATTATTCTTGACTCTTGTGATTTTATGAAAAGTATTGTTATGCAATAGGCAGAAATCATTCACCTGTCGGAGAGAAATCAAATTTGAACCTTGATTTTCACGGCCAATTGCTTCTATTCTGGCCAAGATTTATGCAGTGTGCTTTTGTGGAATGCCAAGAACAAGCATGATTCATGCCAGACATCCACAATATTTTTGAAACATATTTTTCCACTGGTTGTATTGAAAAAGCAATTTAAAAGCTTCGGGTTAAAAAATCATAAGAGCTCGATTACTACATCCTCTGTAATTAGCCATACATATTGAACTGGTGAAAATGTCATGAAGTTTTGTATTCGATCAAGCTATTAGAACACCTCTGTAAATAAAGAAAAATTGTTTGTAAATGTTTTACCTTTGTTTACAAAATCCCCCTGGTTACACATTCCAACCAAATGTAAACTATGTGTTCAACATCATTCAATATATATTTGATCACAGCCGAATTCTTCTACTCAAACTGAAATCTTCGAAATTGTTATATATCCTTAGATTAGCTACAATATATTTGCGTATTGGCACGAGGATACTGAAATAATATAACAAACCCTCTTCTGATATGAGATATATAAAACCGGAACCATATTATGAGGTATTTCTCAAAACGTAGTGTTCATTTAGCACATATGGATTAAGTATTTATTTATACTAAATTAGGATATACCTATGATAGTTTAATTCATTTGATTATTTATTCAGGGTCTTCCACCGTTTAACGTTTCCGGTAGTCCATTCAATGTCGTACCCATACACAACTACCCGGAGCTAATGAAGGAGACTTGCGCGCTCATCAACTCGGAATGGCCACGGAGTGAGACGGCGCGCATGCGATCCCTAGAAGCCTCATGTGATACATTGCCAGTCAGTTTGGTTCTGACTACCGAGGGTATGCATCGAGTGATCGCCCACTGCAAATTGAGTGCGATACCGTCGAAGAAGAAAGCTTGCTTTGTGGAATCCGTCGTGGTGGACAAGAGTGTTCGTGGACAAGGCTTCGGAAAGCTAATTATGAAATTCGCTGAAGACTATTGCCGTGTAGTGTTGGATTTGAAGACGATATACTTGTCGACCATCGATCAGGATGGTTTCTATGAATGTATAGGCTACGAGTACTGTGGTCCCATCTCGATGTATGGACCAAGGCATTGTGAACTGCCCAGTCTCAATAATGCGAAGAAGAAGTACATGAAGAAAGTATTATAGACATCAATTCCGGTAGTTTTGCGAGTTTGAGACACGAATATATATTTGAACAAATAAGAGAAAAAAGAGACACAGAGAGCGCAAATTATTAAAGCAAATTTAGTTTTATAAAAATGTAGAAAATTTAACAATTTTTTTAAAACTTACAAATGCCGATAATTGAAATTTTAGGTTTTAGCATTAATTTGTTTTAAAATACGCTGCTACTCGTTTCTTTAGGCCATAAACCTGGTTATTCCATTTATGAAACTACTATTGATTTCTAATTGTACTTTTTGATTGTTGTTCTTTTCACCTACTTATTTTTTCCGATTGCTGATAAAATAAAAGTTATAATTTTTTCAGCAATTTTCTACTTTTTTTGCACTCCACAAAATCAGTTTAAAAAACTGGACCTGTTAAGCAATTGTTATTAGTTTGTATCGCACTTATTTTTATTATGTTGAGTTTTATTTTAATAAAAGAGAACCATATAATTTCATATTTTTCCTCGGTTTTATTCATTTCTTACTTTTTTCATTAAAAAAATGTATGAGAAAATATTTTTAAAAACAACCCTCCGTAGTTACGATAAAGTAAAACAATTCAAAAATATTAGAATATTCTTCCACGAAACAGTTATAGTAATTTATTAACAAAAATATATCAGGCTTTGATAGAAGCTCAATTTAGTAGAAGCATTATGTGATCAATATCAAAAATAATATATTAAAAATGTTATAAAGAACACTGTCGTAAAAACAAAACAAAAAAATGAGCTCTTTTACTCATCTTATAATTTATTTCCTTCCTTATTGCCGACCTCATAAAGTGAAGTCGATCACCATGCCAACGGAATCTATGAATATTTATGCACACCAAGCGCCCAAAAATAAAACTGTCTCGTGTGGATCGCTCGCCAAGTTCAAGTTCGAGGCATTTATACAGATATTGTTGTAAACACAAATCTCGCAAGAATTGTGCAATCGCAATGTTGAGACCGATGCTGCAGCATTAATGTGCTAGGCAACAAAGCGCACTACTAAAATATCGCTGGCTCTGTATACCACATTGCATAATGCAACGGAATGACATACATATTTTTTCCGATTCATTTTGTGGTTCTATTTCGATGCAGGCAACAGATAACAGATTAATAACACGAGATACAAATTACAGTACAATTTTTTAAATGCATTCAACTGTTGGCACAACCTCACATATCGGCAGCACAGAATTTGTAAACATTTTGCCAACAATCCGGAAGTGCAACTACTTGTACTGAACTGCCCATAGAGGTCTAGACACTTGAACTTATTGCATTCATTAAGTGCTCATTCTATATTAAGGTTGTATTGACTTGTGAGGTGTGGCTGGTAATTTACTGATATACCATACATACAAACACGTGATTGATCCACCTGTTCTTTCAATTGAATTACAAAATAAATAAAACCATAAAAATCCGAAGGAGCAGGAGTAATATAATGAATAAATTATATTATATATTTAGATATATTTATTAGAGCTAATTTTAATAAAATAGATGCCGTAAAAAGTGTTCAAATTAGTATGGATATACAATACTGACTTATAACTGCTAATTTATTCATTGTTTCTTCACTGCACATATGCAAATCGACATTGTTATCGCAACTGAATAAATAATTTTCCAATGCACATTTCAGACAGTGAGGAGGGCATTACGCAAATTTCCAATAGTTTAAGTTCCATTCTGAGTTTTAATTATTCATATTCATGACTTGCATTCATCAAAGGCACTCGATTGCGATTAATATTTCTACTTCGTCTTTTTTGCCACACCGCAAACTTTGCCAAAATGTTCTTTTTGTTCCAAACTGTCTACAATGAACTTCGCCAAATCATATTTAGAAATTGCACGTCCGGGTGCTTCATCATGCAAGACAGTATATTCGCTTCCTGGTTCATTTGCGATGTGTGGTGGCAAAACCGCAACGAAATCCAATTCCGATGCTTTGGTTAACTCCAGCATACGCCTATGCTCATCGTTCAGAGGATGAAACATGACAGGAACCTCCGCAATATCGCGCAATAGAAATGATGACATGACAATTGAAAAGGTTTTTATATTCTTCTCTTTCATAGCTGCGATAAGGTTTGCAGTACCCGTAGAGAGATCTGTTGTAGCCTCCAACTTGTTACGAGTTCCCAGGATGATGCAGACACCATCCACTCCTTCCACCACCCGTTTGCAATCCTCCACATTCAGAACGTTTCCTTGCACCAACTCGATTTTATCGGTTTTAAATCGTTCAGGAACTGTTGCTTCAGTTCGATATAGAAGACGTATAGAGAGACCTACATTATAAACAACGACATGATAATAATGGAAAGATATCGAAAGATCTCTCAATTTACCCTTCTGCAGTGCGTAATCTACGACACACTGCCCGGTCATGCCGGTGCCACCAATCACAGCGATGCGTTGCATAATTTCGCAAGATGGTGTTTTCTGAATGCAAACTAAAAATCAACTGAAATGTACTTCTCAAATATGTTTTAATCTCTTAGATTTTAATCTTCCTTTAAACAGTTGATTATCGTTAACTACCTGTATATTCTATAGATAAATAGTAGTTATCAACTTATATTTTTGTACATCAAACACGACACCGTTCTAGACGAACTGAAGCGATCATTTGAAGTAAACTTCGTTTCCTCTACAATGCGAAGGTTATAGTTAAATTCTCTATTCAAGTATGAATTCAACACTTGAATAGCAATGTTATTGTCACACGACTTTTGCCGGCTTTTAATATGAGTACCCAAGATAAAATGAACAGAAGCCAAATTGATAAAGTGCATTTAGAAGGTTCATAGATTTTGTATCAAAATTGAATAATTTTTTTTTTTTTTAATCAATCACCTATTATAACTTTTGTTATTGTGATATTTAATGATATTCAGCCATGTATGTTTATATATGGTTGAATTCTAATACTGATAAGTACGAAAGCCTCTAATCACTTTGGGTTCAACAAATAAACAAACTATATTGATCAACCTGTCACTAGGAATCTGAAAATAGAAAAGCTTTTTCTGTGAAGACTAATTCTCTCTCAAATGTAAACCCACAAAACTACATACAGCCTGCTTTAGAAATTAATAAATAATTTGTAGTAATTAATATTGTCTGATATTTTATTTATTTATTACAGAATACAAAAAAAAAGTATAAAAAATAAAAAATTAAAAGGTTTACGCGCAGATTTCGGCTTAACTGCTCCCACAGTAGAAGCATTCTTGTTTACTTTCATCATTTACAGGCATCATTATGGAAATTGTACATTTTTTTACTTAATTAATATAATATTATTGTAAGGATATCTACAATAATTGCATGTCGTATGTGTAAGGAAGTGTAAACATTTTATATATGTATGTTTAAGCATCGGTTTCATCCGGCTCATCTTCGTCATTATCACCAGAAAGCTTAACCTTCCGCAAAGTAATTCCCATCTTCAATTCAGACAAAAAGTCCGTCACGGGTGGTTTTCGGTCCGCCCTCGTCCTTGCTCCGCTAACAGTAGCAGCTTTTTGGTCCACTTTCTAAAAACGATTACTGTTATTTCTATCCATTTCGATTGGTGCACTTACTATTAAAACCACTCCTCACTTACTTTCAAAGCAACTCCTTTACGAATACTCTCCAGGAACGCATCTCGGGAATCTCCAGAATTGTCAGTACTTGCAGTGATCGGTTTTACGGTGTTTGAATCGGATTGCTTAATAGGGGGCGGTGGTGGCGGCGGGGCTCCACCTCCTCCATTCGTCTGCTGCATCGGTGGTGGCGGCGGGGCTCCACCTCCTCCATTTGTTTGCTTCATCGGTGGTGTAGGCGGCGGCGGAGTTCTGGCGTTGATCGGTTTTGGAGGTTGATAGATGGCTATTGGTTTACGCGCAGATTTCGGCTTAACTGCTCCCACAGTAGAAGCTTTCTTGTTTACTTTCTAAATCGAATCAAAACGTTCATTGAATGTTATGTTGAAATTGAAGATCTTATTCCACCACCCAGCTTTTACCTTAAGTGTGACTCCATTTCGGATGCTCTCTAACAAGGCATCACGCGAGTCCTCTGTGGACGTGGTATTGGCACTGACATTCGTTGGAGCCACTCCAGTCTGCTTTGTTGGCGGAGGCGGTGGAGGTGGGGAGGCCGACGATCCCATATTTTGGGGCATTGGAGGTGGTGGTGGTGTTGGAGCTGCTTTAGTCGATGTTGTCTGGTTACTAGATCCTATGGACTCGTAAAGGTTGTTCTCCGATTCCACACAAGAGTTCCTGCTGGGCTTCTGATTTGGCATCGGTTTGGTTGTAGTTGTAATTGGTGTGGAGTACAAGTTCTCGCCTTCCTCGGGGGTTGAGGCTGCGTAGTCGCCTTCTGTTCTAATGGTACTGTAGATACTGGAGGCGTTGTTTGGTGTTGCAGTCACAACTGATGGTGGAGGTGGGGTCTCGTTGGATGGGCGCCTGGATTTTGACTTTCGGGGTGGTGGAGCTGGCCTTAGAGCTTGCGGTGGAAGTGGTGGCAGCACAACAGTCGGTGGTTCCGGTTTTGCCTTTTCAGAGTAGAGCAAATCGGGTGCTGGGAATTGTGAAGGATCGGCGAATCGGGCTGTGATAATAGAATAGTTGGATAGCATATCGGCACTATGGGTGGACGGTGTTGGCGATGACGTCGCTGGGGACGTGGGCGTGGCAGGTGGTGGAGGTAGCGTGTTCCCGCTATTGCTGGATATGGTCGCATATTTTATTTCCGGCTTGAAAGTCGAGTTTTTCCTCGGCGGCTACAACGAAAACAATGATTAGGATATACATCACGAAATTGCCAGTAGAGGTCTTACCACCCAAGTGTATTTCGACTGGACAATCTTCTTAATCAGCTCCTCCTTGCGCATCCCACTTATGTCCTCCTCCCGGATGCCGCGCTCAATTAGGTACTTCTTCAAGACATTGTCGTTCATTGTCCTCGATAAGTCGAAGGCATTCCTGGTCATGTCTCTGGTCATATCGCCCGAGATGTGTCGGAAGTTCATGGGGCCGCTGATTTCGTATTTGCCTTTTTGTCCAGTGACGAAGGTGCTGGGCGACGGTGGCCCTGACGGTGATCCAGTGGGCTGGGCAAATCGGTGCGGCAGGATGGGACTCTCCCTGGGCAAGCTCTGCAAGCTGCTGGTCGACGACGAGGTGCTCATCGAAGCATACTGGGGCGACGGCGGCTCTGGGCGGCGCTCCATCAACGGCGAGTTAGTCGATGGTCGCATCGACGCCGGCGGTGGCGGGGGTCGGACAGCAGGTGGTGTCTGCGTAAACAGTGAGGTCTTCATTGTAGAAGGCTAATAAGTGTCAATGGACAATGTTCGAAATTATTGAAGTTCTAAGGGCTGCAATTTGAAGTAAAATACCATCCAATAGCCTGGCATCTTGTTGCTTTTTATTATATCGTAGATAAAGGCTCGTCGCTGCTCCGGGGTCAGATATTCGATCTCATCGGAGAGCCCTGCCTTGCGCAGGTACAGACGCAGCATCTCATCGTTGTCGGTGCCATTGAGGTCGAAGGTTTTCTTGAAATTCACAGAATTACCCTCCATGTGTTCGAAATTAGTTGGCGCACTAATGAAACTACTTTCCATCACACATCACACAGCGACACATCGCACACCTGAAATTGAGTTTCGGTTTATGTTAGTGTCAGGTGGATTTTATTCGTTTTCCCATTGTCCACTCGCAGCATTGAATTCCCTTAAAACGCAATACAAACACACATTCGATAGATAACGAAATTTCAATGATTTATCAGTCGATTATTAGTATGGTCTTAAACTGGAGGTGATTCACTTTGGCAAGGAAAAAAACTTTAAATTAATACCGTAATTTCGAATTCGAATATTTAACAAACCTTTACAGATTGTTGGCAAAATCGTTGTTCTACCCGAGCACCTAGAATATTGAAACCATTTTTTCTTTTTTCGTTAAAAAGTTGGGTCTGGATTATTTCAACTGATCTTAATATATGAATGTGCATATGTATAAAAGGGCACTGTTACCACTAATTGATCGTTTGAACATTTAAGGCGTACTAAAACGAAAACGTCTAAACGCTTCATACCTAAGCAGTTGCTCATTTCTGCACAGTTTATCGCTTATCAATAGTAATTCCCATATAAATTCTGATAAGGCTGTCATAACGACGCTTTCTGCACTCCTTTCGAGCGATAAAGGTAAAGAGTATAAAAGCTCATGGAACAAATCAAAAGAGAAGTAGAACAAAAACAAAAATTAGAACTGATTTTGTGGAATGATAGCAACTCACATATTTTGCAATAATTTTGGTTTGATTATTTAAATTTGTTGCTTATTCATTCTAATGTCCTTGATCGAAATAAAATGACATCTGTAAACCCAGACCACTTCAATAGAACACTTAACGTAGTAGTCAAGCGAAAGCTTTCATTTCCTTTTAATAACGCCATATTGAATTTTCCACAATATTCGCATTGCGGTGCGCAGGCGGAAGAAGCTTTCTAAGAATTGTAGTTTATGCAAATTAAACACTTATAAAATGAATTCAACAACTTTGGGAAACGATGAAGAATTTCAAAGCTCAGATGCATGGCTGTCAGAGCAACTCTTTGCTCAGTTGAAAGACTTCAATTCCGACTTTAAGGAAAAGGATTCCACTGTGGATGAGCAGATTATTCCAGAACTAATAGAGGATAGCAAGGATATTGCCTGTGTATTTGGCGAAGAGCCTGAAAATTTGATAAAAACACACTTGGAGAGTTTCGAAACAGCATTTGGGCACAAAACTTCTGTTCCCACATTCGAGCATAACCCAGAAGTATTGGACTTGAGTCACGTGAATGCCAAACAACAGGTGGACACTGAAGCGCTGTTGAATTTAACAACAGAAGTACCTATTGTTGCTGTGGTCGAAAATCCGCAAGAACTACCTACATTTGATGCCACAGAGGAAGAAATGAAATTGTTGAAATTTTTAGAATCACAGCCTAAAAACGCATATATTGGTGAACACATTTATTATGTTGCTCCTACTTGAATTGACTTACTGGAATTTCATTTTCAGATCCTAAATCATGCCTGCCTTCGGAGGCACCAACGGCCTACCGTATAGTCAAATGTTCGAATTGCAATTGTCTCTTTGACTTTATTTCTTTTCAAACTCATGTCTGTGATTACGATGAACACCATAATCTAATAATGCCCCCGCAGCCAACAACTCCAGTGATTACTACCAAACCGATTAAAGAGGAGCCTTTATTACCACCTGAACCAGCATGTATTCGTTTATTGCGTGAAAATCAAATACGAATTCGCCGTTTCTTAAAGGATGAACTGAAATATGATGTCAATGCATCTTTAGTAAATAACGCAAGTTCCTCCACCGGGAATAACTGTTCAACAACATCAAACAACTCAAATACTTCTAATGTAAATAAAAAACAAGATGGCCCGCATGAATGCACTTTATGTGAACGGAAGTTTGTCCATGCATCTGGTCTTTTACGCCATATGGAAAAACATGCCATGGATTTAATACCAACTCCTGGTAATGGTCCCACAGGTGGAAAATCTTCACAAGCCGCCTCTGGGAGCTCGTTCCAAAGCGTTAACGGGTTGCGTGTTGTAATTAAATGCACATTGTGTGGTCGTATTTTTTTTGAACCTCTAACTGCCTTTGCGCATTTGTGCTCACATTTTCCTGGTAGTTTAGAAGAAGAAAAAGAGTTCGATAATTCAGCTGAAATTCCATATGAAAGTTATGTAGATGATGCTATGAATTTCCTTAAACTGGAGGTGAATGACATGTTTTTAAATGAATTTTTATTATTTATTTTTATATTTTTAGGCAACATCAGGAAATTCCACAGGGTATACATACCATGAGGATAAACCTCCGGTTTATCTTAAGATGGTGATTTTAAGTTGCATTCTGCAATGTGAATTTTGTGATTTCGTATTCTCTGAAGTATCATATTTATTTGTTCATTCTGCATGTCACCTTCCGGAACGCCGTTTTGAGTGTTTCTCCTGCAATATACACATGCGCACGTCCAAAGAAATCTGTTCTCATTGGCAGGCGGAGTGTGTGTTCATGCGAGAAAATTTAAAGGTTTATCAAGCAACAACACAACGATATTTCGTTTGCAATGTTTGCGAGAATAAGTTTCAATCACTTGACCAATTGCACGAGCATCGGTTAATTCTTAAATTATTAATTTCATAAGTTATTGATTTAATGGGCATTTTCTACCTGCAGCTATACAGCGTATCACTTCTTTCCACGCATGCATAAAACACTTGGGGTATTGCAGCTACCATGTGAGTACTGTGACAATGTCTTTGAATGTGCTCAGGAATGTGTGGCCCATTATGAAGAAAAGCACTACAAAAAATACAAACGCGATAAAGATGGCACTGGGTCATCAGGCAAGACTCGTCAATATTTATGCGACATATGTGGCAAGTCGTACACCCAGTCGAGTCATTTGTGGCAGCATTTGCGATTCCACCAAGGTTTATATGTTTACGGAATAATCCGATTTTATATCTGATTTTATACCTCAATCTAGGAGTGAAACCATTTGCTTGCAAAGAGCCGGGTTGTACACGGAAATTCACCATTCGTCCCGATCTCAATGATCACATACGTAAATGTCATACAGGGGAGCGTCCATATCATTGTCTTGTTTGCGGCAAACGATTTTTAACCGGATCAGTATTTTATCAACATCGCCTTATACATCGTGGCGAACGACGATATGAATGCGAAGAATGTGGCAAACGTTTCTATCGTGCTGACGCTCTTAAAAACCATCAACGTATTCACACAGGAGAGAAACCATTTGGTTGTCTCTTCTGCACTAAGAATTTCCGCCAGCGCGGTGATCGTGATAAACATATACGCGCCCGGCATTCTCATTTAGATGCCAATGCTCGCTTGATGATGCAAATGCAAAAATTACAACTAGAAGCTGCTGCAGCTGCAGCCGCTTCTCAAGCTCAACAACAGCATACGGTTGCAGGAGGTGTAGGTGTAGATGAACAGCACATGGACCCGAATGATGTAGTAATGATAGGTAATGTCGCCTTCCCAAAAAGCATGTTTGAATCCATTATACCTGATATTGATGAAGATGCTGCATTGAAGGCAATGCAAATGACAATTCAGTAATTATGATATATTTTAGTAATTACATTGTGTTTACATTTGAAATATTTTTAATTTTAGTTTGTTCCATTGTATGTTATTTTAAATTTCATTTTATTTTAATTTACAATACCTTAATGCACGTTCCATATGACTGTAGTTTTTATATTTAATATTTTTGAATTTCGTATTTAACTATAGTGTTGTAAATTATGATTGTATGTAACTAATAAATATAACCTAGCTAAATTATTTTTTATTGATAATCAGTTTTACAATTAACGAAATTATTTTAGAGTTGAGATATTGTTGCACATAAAAAATCATAATCTATATCAAATAGTAATATACAAGCAAACAAATTTATTTTACAATCCAAATATAGCAAACTGTTTGTGAAACGCGTTGCTCCTGCAGAATGCCTATGTGCCGAAGCATAGTAATGCGATTTTGCAGTTTTTTGTCCATCATTTTATTAAGTTTTCGCGATATATCGCCAGCGGTAATAAAATATTTACCTGAAAGTATATTGTGTTAATAATAATCTCAAGACAAAGTGGACAAATTCTACCTGGTAGATAAGATGCTTGCTCATTGTATAGTTTCCACAATTCTAAATCATTGCGATTGCGCACTGTATTACGTTGGCGATGAAGAAGTTGGTATTTCTGATTGAAGCAGGGTATTATAACAGATTCGAGGAATTCATTTAACTCTCCCACAGTTTCTCTTCCTTTCATGTACCTAAATAAAAATATAAATATAGCGTTTCTAGAAAATATTTTCTATTCATACTTTGGGATGGTTTCGAAAAGTTGTGAGGTGACCTGAACATCAAACTCTAAAAAGCTCAACGGAATGGGATTGATTCGTGTTCGTTGTACAAGCGGCGACTCCTTGTAATCGTATATGGTCATTTTAGGTGTGAAACAGGACTATTAAAAACAAATTCAATTACAATTTTCGAATATTAATATAATACATGGTAGTCTCACATTGTTCACTGATAGTTTCGAGAAATTTTCCGATAATGGCTTACATGCGGAACCCGGCATGAGTGGTTTCTTTGCACTCCCGACCATGCATGCAGATTCCAGGACTTGCCGTTGCATTTCATCTAACTCTTTTTCCTGCTGATGTTTTTTCCTCTTCTGTTTCAACATGTAGTCCAAAACCACAGCTTGTTGCTGGCGCGTGCGACACATGAGTCTTCCGTACTCATCTTCCAAGGATTCAAGCTCATCGTGAAGTTTCTGATATGCTGACAACATTAATTTGCGCACTTTTTCCGTATCCTCTGTCAAGGAAGGAATATTCTTAGAGATCCCTTCCCGCCGAAGACTGAGAGCAATGAAATTTTCCATTATTTCAATTTGTTGCATATTTGAATTAAGTTGATCTTTAATGTCATCCATTATTTCAAAATATTTTGAAGAAACGTTTACGACAAAAAACGGACAAAATTTTAAAATTCGAACAAATTTGGACCGAAATTACTGATTTCAAAAACAAAAACAATGGACGGAAAAAGCGGTTTCAATTTGAATCAAATGTCAAGTTCATAATTGTTTGACATTTGTAAAGTGAAAGAGTACAGGGGTTTATAGAGTGCAAAAATTCACAATAACATATAACGGATTAATTATAATTTCTTAAATACATCGAAAGCATTTCACAAACCAATTAAATTTATAAATATTTGGGACATATACATGAACGGTATTATTACAGATATATTTAATAAGGTTGAAGTGCTTTTTCATCACTATTCAAACCATATTGAAATTTTTCCATTCCACTAAACATACCTTTTTACCACAGACCACTGCACTATAACTGAACATATATGTAATTCACCTCTGCACTGCGGTATTTCACCACATCACTGACGGGCAGCCATTTTTTCGTTCTTTTGGATTTTCGAAGTGAAGTAGCCAACATGGGTTTCGCTAATCTTTGGTACTCTCATCCACGTAAATACGGCCAAGGCTCCAGATGCTGGTAAATATAAATTTTAGATTTTATTTGCTACGTTTTAATGTACGAATTATATGATTTCTTGGGTTGAAAATTGTAGAATTTACGATTGTGTTTCTCACTCATGGAGTGAGGTTAGGTGAAATGCATGTGGATTTGTTTTTGAGAGGAGAACTCTAGATCCTCTGACGTAGTGAAATTTTAATAGATAAAAAAACTTTTGTATAAGCCCCCGGTTGAGTACGGAAATTATGCTTTTTCGACTATTATAGTTTCCTTAATTGAGGGTGGCGAAAGCAAATAGCTTCACTCTACATCTTTTGGTATGTTGCTCCTATGCAACAGCTCATTAGTTTGGAGGGAGCAATAACGCTTTTTTACATATTCAATATTTGATTTCTGGAAATAATGACAAAGAGTATTAATAAATTATTTTTCTATTGTTTAGCCGTTCCTGCTCTAACCGACACGGTTTGATCCGCAAGTATGGTTTGAACATCTGCCGTCAGTGCTTCAGGGAATACGCCAATGACATTGGTTTCAAGAAGGTAACGTTAATATTTTCATTGCAGCTCTTAAAACCAAATATTAATTATTATTCGTTTGTTTTTAGCTCGATTAAGCAATCTCTCTCCATAACTTTTTTATAATTTGGAGTATTTTGTCTATCGACACCCTTTTGTTGTCGTTCTACGAGGACAACAAGTTTATTGTCATCATAGAACGACAACAGCAACAACAACAACAAACAACAACAATATCGTTTGGAAGATTAAATAAGATGCTATGTGGACAGACAGTACATTCACAGACGTAACGTAAAATTAAAACTTTTTAGTAGGTCTTATTTAAGCTTTCAGACGAACAATAAAACAAGTGTAACAAAAACCAAAATTTGATGTTTAATTATAAATGCAAGTGATGAGTAATGAAGGGTGTGGCAGAACCGTACAATAATACGGTTCAAATAATCTTATTGTTATAAGTTTCGTTGGCTTAGCTAAACTTTGAATAGGGTCTAAACTTTCCAAGTTCCCTGGGACGTATCAGCAATCTAATATCAAGCATTCCTATTGTCGGAAGCCATTGAACAACGGTCTATGTGGAGAAATATTTCCGTAGTCATTCCGTTCCGCTTTCGATGTATAAAATAAACTTCTTCACAAAGTTGATCCTGTCAATTGCCTCACATAATAAAACTTAAAACTTCCTCATTCGAGGATAAAACTAGTTGAACCTGGTGAAGCGGGCGCATTGAATATCAGTTAACCGAAAGTTTGTTCGAACTATGTGGCATTGAACACAGTGGATGCTGTCTCGACGCTCTCAAGTCGAAACGAATGCTAAGTGGCGTTATGATTGGAAACTACTGAACGGTATGTGGCAATCGAAATAATGCACCAGACCGACATGCATCGCAGTGCGCCTTGGAACTAGTTCAAGAAGCCAGTGGGGAAGCAAGTCTGCCCACAATATTGTGCGGAAGAGTTGCCACTAACTCCCATTGAACCAAAAAATTTATTTGTTTTTCTTTTTTGCCAATAAATTTTAAGTAAATTTTAAGTAAATATTCCGACTTTATAATTCAACTAAACCATCTGCTCTCATCAACTAAATTCCGCTTACTTTGAAATTCACACTGTAATTGAAAAGGGCACTAGGTCTCATAAAAACATACAGATATGTGTAAATCTACGAATATCTATAAAACAAACGGTTAAAACTTTGCCAAAGATATTTTATGGCTATGTGCTGAAATGATGATTAAACCGAGGGGGATAAGGGGTAATAAAGAAGATGAACGCCGCATACCACCCGATCAGATCATGGTATAACTTTTATGAAGATCCAAAGTTTTTGTGAAGATCACGTAGAAATTATCAATTTCGACAGTAGTGCAAAATGAATGCGTTTCCCATGCGATAAAATTGTTGTGGCAACTCTTGGCTATCGCTCGATCCCTCCCCACGAACCTCTCTCGTCACTTTTCAACGGCCAATACTCTTTGGCTCTCTGGGATTTTCTCACTCGGTGGCCAACATAAAACCAGTCAAGAGCCGCGACTAAGCTCTGTAGTCGTCAAATGGAGCTCACCGACAACGCGAGAGAGGTTGTGCTGTTTTTATGGTTTTTATTGTTGTGACTTTTGTTACTGCCTTCTGTGATTGCATCGCGCATTGTCCGTCTGTGGGCCAAGAGATTCGGGCCATTTTTTGTTGCCAATTTTTTATTTTATTTCTGCACTTGTGCATTGAACGAGCCTCAACTCGACTTGAATGGGCAACGTCTGCGGACTCCAGCTCAGTTCCACATGAGCCCGCCGCGCATGCGAACACAACACCAGACGATGCTCCTCGACAGCCTTCGATAAAGTCGCGTTCACCAACAGCTTCCGCCCATATTCTACAGACGAACTCCAAATTGGACATTTTCAAATCCTCTCGCACTTTTCGCCAACCACCCAACCACGCTCCCGCCGGAAACCGTCGTGTGTGTCGCTCCGCAGTGGTGATCGTGACCGACCGATCGTCCGATCAATCGATGGCTTGCTCGACCCACTGTTCGATGGTTCAGCAGTAAATGTGCGGCTAATTAAGCTAAGGTCGAACTGGCCTCCAATCTGGTTCAAAGCAGTAAAATTCGAAAACGCCGCGAAGACGACAACGAAGTGCAAAACAAGAAGCAATAGAAAACCCCTTATACGCAAGAGTTATAAAAGTGACTGATTTAAAAATAGTGAACGAAAAATGAAAGGACCTGGTCGAGAGCAGGTTGCGACGTGTCTCCTGGCCGCCGGTATCCTCCTGGTCGCCGCCGTCTCTTATGCAACGGCAGCGGAACTGCAGCAGCGGCAACAGGCGGAAGTGAATGGCAGCAGAGGGCAACGAGTTCGCTTCGGCGAGAGGACGGCGAGCATAACGAGGCTCTCAGATGGATATTTACAGGGTGAGGGCAGCGGAGGCGTCGACGCCAGTGGCGAAGAGAAGCCCTCGCGTCGACATCGAGGTCCCACGCCGCGCAGCAGCGACGAATCCGACATTTCGTTGGAGGCCCCGGCGAAGGAGGTCAGGATCTCACGGCGCTATGACGCGCACAAGATGTCGCCGCCAGCGGCTCAATTGGTGCACGAGATTCCCATCGTGCAGAAGAGTCGGGCGTCGTCGAACTCGCCGGGTTCCCAGAGGGGTCAAACGCGGTCACGCGACGACTTGCGTCATAGAGCGCCGACTCCTTCCTACTCCTCCTCCGTCTTCGCCACCGTCTCCACGCAGCAGCAGCAGCAGCCGTCATCATCATCATCGTCGCAGCGCAGTGTGCTCCAACAACAACAATCGCGAAATTCAAATTTAAATCGTTCCCGTTCGTCTCCTCCCTCTCGCTCGACGTCAGCATCATCGCAGCCGAGCGATCGGGACATCGTTGGAAGCCGACTCGGAGAGGGCTCGTTGCCTAGCTCTTCTCACAGATCTGGAGCGGCAGCAGCAGCCAAAACAAAGACGACCGGAATTACAGCAGCAGCAACAACATCAGCGGCAACAACAACCACGAGCACAGCAAGTGAGTAGCACAAATCAGCTGAGTTTGTATCGTCTTCCCTCCTCCTTTGGCTTGGTTTACTCTCTTGGAATTTCTAACCCACTGACCAGGGATGGACACGGGTTGTGATTTGGACACAGGGCTGATCATCAAAGGATAAAATGATGGTGCGATACATCTTAAACATTTTTAAATTAAAAAAATTGAAGAATTGGAATATAGTGTAGCTTGTGGCATTTATAAAAGTTTAATAGTTTTTGGAAGATACATAAAAAATGATTATTAAAATGTAAATGAAATACGATAAATTCCAAGAAAGGAACGTAATTTTAAAAAATAAAACACTGGGTTGTCTGATCACTTCCAAGGCCAAGGCCTTGATGGTGGCAACATCAACCACATAAAACGACCTAAGTTCATTGGAAGCGAATTCAAAGAAGGGAAAGTCGACTGCCACCAGCTGGAGGACACTGAGGCGACTACTTCATAAATCGTTCCACATCGCATAAGGTGTCACCGGATCACCTTGATTGCACCACAGTTGACGTTGTCAGAAGCGATTCTCAACGTAATCCCATGACTGGTAACGCCTTGTTGTAATCGATGCAAGTTTGACACCAATTCCTACTAAAGTTAAATTGCATGGTAATTTATATATAAGTTGAAATATGTTTTTAAAGGTTACCGTGGGTAGGATTTTTTTCGTGTATGGCCGATTTTTGTTTTTTCTGATCTGCAGTACCCACCGAGCCACACCACAATGAAGCGCCTTGTCATGGTCATGGGGGAGCTGAAGGGGCGAGGGGAAGACGGATTTCTGCAGTCTGCAGTGAGAACGAGGTGCATATATTGATTCGTAGACAGACAGACAGACAACGGGTTGCATAAGCTTGGCGGTAGATAGAAGTCTGAGGCGAATGTTGAACCACAAGACTCGAGTCTCGACAAGGGGATGGCGGCGGCTGGGGTTGGCTGCGGGAGATACGAGAGGGGAAGGCGGTCGGTTCGAAGTGTTCCCAAAGCGGCTGCAGCCAGTTTGCGAATGCGAATGACACTGACCTAGCTCTATGTCGATGCTGCTGTTTCTGTGTTCGCAGACAGGGCTCTAAATTGTACCACAGATGATAGATATGATGATGCCATCGATGCGGCGTCTTCGGAGGGGCGCAGACGCGATTTAATGGTTTAATTTATTAATTAAACTACAATTGGTGAAGAAGTGCGGTGCGGTGCGGAGAAGTCGACGCCAGTCGTGAAAATGCCACTGGGGCGATAATTAAAACACTGGCACGGTGGCAACCAGGTGCAGATTGCCACATCCAGTGTTAACTAGAACGTGAAGCTCCTCTCGCCGCCGACTGCATCCAGCGCAAATTTATTACCGTCGAAATAGTACTGAAATTGGGTATACGACAAAAAACTTTTTTTAAATAAAAAATGTCGAACAATGAAAGGGACAATAAAAAAAAATATTACCAAAAAAGTATAAAATAATATAAAAAACGAATTACAATAACAATTGGGAAAAGGTACGAAGAATAGAGATGTATTTCAAAGCCATAGATTATTTCTAATAAAAGGTTTTATGGAGCAATTCATTATTTTAACTCGATTTTGGCATTGTTTTAGATGGCTGTGTCCCCATTACTATAAATGTATTCTATTTTTATAATTACGCTCTTTTGAAGAATCAATGTCCTATTTAATGTTACCTTCATGGATCATAAATTGTCATGATACATAGTAAATAATATATCAGAATTTCCACATATTATAACATAATTCATATAAGAAAAATTATATAAAACCAACAAAACAAAAGAAATGAATTTAAATTACAATAATTAATACATATAAAATAAAATTCAAAAAATAAATAAATAAAAAATATGTATAATAAGATTTAACAAAAAACTAAAATAATAAATTTATCATAATTACAATAATAAATAGAATAATAACAAGTTTGCTGTACAATATCATGATCATGAGCATCATTATGATCGTCTCAAGTTAATTTCCATATTTGATTTTAATAATGAATTGAACTTAATAATGGCCATCCGCGAGCCATAAGGAAGACTCGGCCGACCCACTGAACCACGATAACTCGACCTATTCGAAATAAAAGGCTTTCGATGTACCATGGGCCCGAACTAATGGCCCCGTGACAGTGGGCCAGTTGACGGAGTCTGCTTGGCCGCCAATTTAAATGCATACGGGAAGCCACACAATTAACGACCGCGATGACTTTCAAGACGACAACGACATCGACGATAATAATGATGATGATGCTTCTACTATGATCATGTTCATGACTCGCCCGGAGATGACGACGTTCGTGAACTTGTTGAGAGCTGAAGTAAAATTTTAATTAGTTTCAAGGAATGAAAAATTACTCACTACAAAAATCGAATATAAAAACACAAAAAGGTGTATAGAAAACAACAAACAAACAAATAAAGTTAAACCTCATAAAGTGCTGAACTTGGTTTCGGTTGAACTTTGCATCCACGTAGGGACCGAACCTCGAAACATGACTGGTTCGCAGACTCGGTGGGCCGAGGGGCTGAGCGGAAGGGGCGCTGTCTCCAGTTAGTGCTTTCTGTTAGAAATATTGCACTTAACTTTAATTGCAGCATTTTGAAATTTGCGGCAAATCTCTTCCAACTCAGGCGTAAATTGCATTTTATCTGTCGAAATTCGATTCCATTCTCCTCTCAACCCATTTCTTTGGTGCTGAGAGAGAAGGGGAGAGGGAGTAAATACCAACAAAATTGTGAAAACTTTTGTTGGGTTCGTGGTGTGGGCTACGGGTGTAAATTAGGCGTGTGGAAACGAACGAACATTAAAAACAAACAATTAAAAGAAATTACAAATGATTGCAAATCGATTCGTGTGTGCAGAGTGGAGGGAAAACCATATTTTAAATTAAATTAATAAAAAATAAAGTGTTTTATAGATTTGGAGTATTTAAATTTTAATTATTATTTATTTGATAATATTATTTACAACACATCATGCATTGTTGATGTTTATGTCGGCATTCAAAGCACCCTGTTTATGCTCCTCTTTGCTTAGACGATCTGTCCCAAATTGAGAAATAATTCTTTCACTTCTCTCTTGGCTCACACCGCTCTCTCATGCTCTCACACTATCTCTCTCTATCTCTCAAGAGCTGCACACGAGAAAAACGTTGCATTGAAAGCTACTCCGCTTTTGAAATAGTAGTGGTTGGAGATGTTGCTGCTGTTGCTACAAACCGATTGTTGTTTTTTGCTTTTGTTGTTGTTAGTCTCCACTTATATATTAAAAAATTGAATTCATTCAAACGAGGGATTGCAATAAATGTGGGAGGGGGAGGCGGAATGAATGTGAATCAATTGAAGTCGATTGAGCCTTGTTATGAATGCACTGAAACAAATGCAGTCACCGATTTAAATACAAATTAAAAATCATATTATTTAAATTTTCATTATAATTCGAAAAAAATAAATAACAAACAATTGCTCTTTCAGCCACTCGCCCCTTCTTCCCGCGGAACTTCTCCCTCAGCAACGCCTTTGATTGGCTGCCGCACAACCTCTTCAACTTCTCCGCGCCGCCCGCCGCCACCACGCCCGTCGCCAGCGCGACCAAGAAGCCGCCGAAGAAGTACAAACCCTCGCCCACGCCGGCCGTCGCCCAGGGGGAGGAGAAGACGAACTACCAGAAGACACAACCGCCGCCCAAGGCCGCCAAGGACGACGGCCCCTTCCGCATCGCCCTGCCCACGATCAACTTCTTCAACCCGCCCACCGCGGCCTCCGCTGCCAAGGAGTCGGCGGCGTCGTCATCGAAGCTGGACAAGGGCAAAAGGGCGACGGCACAGCCTCTGCGCGAGCGCTTCAACTGCCCGCGCGAGAGCGAGGTGCGCTTCCAGCTCTTCCCGAAGATCTGCAAGACCGACAAGGACTGCAGCATCTGGAACCGCGACGAGCTCTGCTGCGAGATCTTCGGCGCGAAGAGCTGCGTGTCCGGCATGCCGAAGCCCCTCGAGGAGTCCTCGCACATGCCCATCCTGGGGCTGATCCCGCGCAAGTGCCCGACGCGCCCGCTGGCCGAGCTCTGGTGGGATGTCCAGGAGTGCGACACGGACAACGACTGCTGGCCCCGGGTCTGCTGTCCGGACGGCCGGCGGCGCTACTGCCGGACCTCTCAGCCGGAGCTGGAGGTGGTGCCGGTGCCCGTCAAGCGCTCCTTCAACTACCGTGAGTCTCCGCCCCGCTCCAGGCCTTTGCCTGGACTGCGACTTATTCGACCCACTTTTCCTTGCAGTGACCGAGTACCTGGAGTGCACGGCCCCGCCGCCGCCCATCTTCGACCTGCACCCGAAGGCCTGCACCTCGACCTTCGACTGCTTCCCGAACGTGTGCTGCCAGGAGGCCGGCCTGCGCCACTGCCGCCCGCCCAAGAAGTCGCTGCTCACCTTGATGGCCAACTTCCTCAACGTGGACTTCGTCAAGCGGCTCACGCAGAACATCGTCATCAAGTGAGGGCGACAAGGACAACAACATCGCATATCGAATATATCTTTCGTTCTGCTTGCTTTTTTGTACTATTATTCTCCTCAAGCACGGCTCTGTAAATAACCCCTGATATAACTCTAGATCAACTCAATTTACTTACTTTTTAGTTACGTTATTATTTAGTTAGTTTTGTGTTATTTCGTTTTGTTTGAGATAATATTTTGTTAAGTTGTCGATTTTTTTTTGAAATTTTTTTTATATAAATTAATTTTCTTTATTCAATTACAATGCTTTTGAATTCAGATTTTGGAATAATTATTTTTCATAATTAATTATTTTTAATTTTGTAATTTTTTTCTCTCTATTATTAAATTTTATTTTTATTTATGTTATTAATTTTATTATTTTTTTTAAAGTTATGATTTATGATAGATTTGTTTACTTTATCTTGTATATTTTGTTAATGAGAGTTTTGATATCGCTCAGAAGATTGTTACTATAGTTTAGTAGATGTGTTTCTTTTTGTTAAATCCTGAATATGATAAAAATAAACGTTTTACACACACACATACTCGATAAGCACGATCAATAAAGATAACAATGTATTAGTCATAAAAACATCATGCGATAGAAAAATTTATCAACTTCAGGGATTGGAGAGTCAAGAGTCGAATGCTGAGACCTCGAACTGAATTCCAGAATTTTATTCAGGCTATTCAAGGATATTTGTCCGCTGTTTGGGACGCCATTGGGGATCAACGAACCTCCGGCCTTATCGAACCACGCCTTCTGACCTATTTATGTTGCGAGATAACCTTCGATGTCGCTCATTATCGTTATTTGGACAATGTTGTACGCTTTAAAAATAATGAACATTTTCAGATCAATGTCCAGTCGTTAACTTCGTATTCAAAAAATTCTCACACCAATCTCAGAAGGGATCAGAGGTTGCTTGAATTGACCACAAATATTGTCTATTATTTTGTCAAAATAAAAGGAAACCTCACGCTTTCTCGAACAATCGAGAAATTAAAAGAAAGCAATAAACACTTAATTGGCGGCGCGTGGAAGGGAGTAAGAATGAGATCGATTAATAACAAATAAATAGAAATTCCGGAACGAAGAAATTCAAAGAAGCTTCCGGATAGTTACACCTGGAGCTGTTGGAAGGTATCATATTATACTTATGTGTATTTTTGTTGGCGAGAAAGTAAACAACTGGGAAATTGGATTTGTCACATTGATATTTATATTGTGGGGGTTTCTGCTAAACAACTAATAAGATCATTACACACTACGGTACAGGCTAAATAAGTCTTAATTGTATAAAGTGCTGTTGGAGGCTTCAGGCGTCCTGGCCCCGCCTCGTAGGGGGCTACGGCGGGGCGCGAGGGCCGGTCTGCTCACTTCTTGCCGCACTTGCACATGTCGCCGCAGGGGCAGCCGCTGGTCTGGGTCGTACCGCATTTGCAGCCTAAAAATAAACACAAAACAGAAAAATTAAAAAAACTCGATAATAATTCATAATAACAACAAAAAGGACGAAAAGAACTTTTGAATGAAAAATGTAAACATTAAATTCAATATCAGTCTGCTGACAGTGAGTACAAGTGTACGCCTGCGTCATGTGACGTCACGAGCACTTATCACCACTCCACTTACCGCTTCCACATCCACAGTTCTGGCACGGACAAGGCATCTTGTTGTTGTTTGGTGTTTGGTTTTTGTTGGTTTTAATCAGTGGAGTTCAGAAAACTTCCTAATCAACTTCAGCTCAGTGATCGTTATTCACAACTACCGATCCGTCATTCGGCCTCCGTCGTTTTATAGAGATGGAATCGCGTGAATCGCCGTCGGCTCGTTCGATTCGGGTATGCGTGCCGTGCTCGGCTTGAGACGATGTTAGTGCAGTGTGCAAACGAGCCTCGTCTTCGTCTCTCGACCCACCCTGCATGTTATCAACGACCAATCTAACTTCATTCACGATTCCCTAACTACACACGAAGTGACGTCGTATGTGTTCGTCTTCGGGTAAGGGGTTTCCTCGCATTGTTGTTGTTTTACAATACAGAGACGTGTGCAACGTCATGGTGCCGTGTGGCTTTTTTCTTGCATTTCGTGGGCCAGTCGAGGTTCTGGATCAAGTTTTTAGATGCGAGAGGGGGATGCGGAGAAGATAAGCTTTTGCACACGGCACGAAAATTCCATGATTATCTATTTCGATCAATTTGACAATTGCTGCGCAATTAGAAAAATTTTCCACTCTTAAATTCTTATGTCTTTGAAAATTTGAAAATTTGACGAAATATTCATTATTATTAACCAAAATTGATTTATTATTACCAATTTTTCTGAAATTATTGAAATTTGAGAATGGTGAATTGAAATTAAAAAGAAATCCAACGCAAAATGTGAGAGACAAAAAGTGAAGGTCAATAACATAATGAAATGAACGAGTGTGACAATTTTTTCAGAAAATCTTGATTTTTCAGATAAAATCTTATTTTTGTTACTTATATCTTTTTTAGAAATGTGTTCAGAATTTTTTTGCTCTGTATTAAGGAGAAGAATTATACGGTTTGTGTCTGTACTTAATATAGGTAGGTTTCAATCCAACCAGTGCGCTTCAACTAGACTACGACAGATGGCGCTGGAGGCGAAATGCTGGAGCATGTGTTTTGTTGTTGTTTATTATTGTAG